>JAQQSY010007059.1:0-10683 GCA_028646535.1 Procyon lotor
GCTTCGGCAGGAGTGACATTTGGGGCCGTCCTGTGGGCTGTTCGGCAGCATCCCAAGCCCCACCCTGCTCCGGCCAGCAGATGCCAGTCGCACAGCCCTCCGTGTGACCCCAACTGTCAGGGAAGGGCAGCGCTGTGCACGACCAACCCGGCCGAGAGCCACTGACCCCGAATCAAGCAGTTCCGGCGATGAGCCATTCTTTCCAGCAACTACAAACTGAACACGGCCCAGCCCCCCGTCAGACAGAGACCCCTGTGCCCACCAGGCCTGTCGGAGCACAGACACTCACATGAGGGACGACGGGGGCCCGCACTCCTCCGTGATGTCGTTCAGGATGACGTGGGCATCCTGCATCTCCTCCCGCTCGCCCTTGCGCTCGGCCACATAGCCTTTCAAGCCAAAGATCACTGAGGAGGCTGAGGAAGAGAGAACAGAAAGCCAATACAAACCTGTGCTCTTCCCTCCGAAAGCCCTCGTCCCGGAGCAAGTGAAGAGGGACTGGCTGTTTTACTCGGTAAGGTCCTAGCGGGGCACCCCGAGCAGCCACCTGTGTCCCCAGCCGCACGCCTGTCATGGCACCCAGAGCACCGCCAGACGAGACAGCCTCGCCGAGGCGCAGCAGCGAACAGGAGGCAGACGACGGGCGTCGGCACCAGTGGCTCCGGCTAAGGCCGTCAGTCAAGGTACCAGAGCAAGGAGCGTGCGGTCATCCCGAACCGCAGCAAGGAATTACGTATAAATCTAGTCTTGTCAGGAACTAATGAGAGCAGAAAATTCTGAGTTTAGGGAAATGCCAGTAAGTAGAGTTTATGCCAGATGCCCTGGCTGGTATCTGAAAACACCCATTTCCATGCCTGAGGCTGAAGAAGTTGACCGAACGCTGGGGCAGCCGCTTCTACTCGACCTGAGCGACAGGAGGAGGAAGGAGCCCCGCGGAGGCCCGGCGGCCGAGCCACATCTAATGGCGAGGCTGGGTGGACCCGACTGCGGACACGCAGGGCCCCCTAAATACTATGCCCACACGCTCTGCAGAGCCGTCGCCGGCAGGCACTGTGCCCTTGCGGCTAAGGCGGCGACAAGCTCGCCCAAGGCCCTGTCCTTCCTCGCCAGACAGCCTGTCGCACGGCCGCCAGGCCCTCGTGCCGTCCGGCACCCCTGGGGCAGGGGACAGGCTGGGCCGGGCTGGTGCCGGGCAAGAGCACGCGCAGCCACCTCTGCGACGGGACCTCTCCCTTCTCTGCTCTGGCAAAGTCACAAAGCTGAGGACAAATTCCAACTGCTTTTTCCAGCCTCAGGCGCCCTCCTGGGATGCTGCCTACTAAGCTCATCAGCAAACTGGAGGCGCTCGTCAGCAGGCTGTGAGCAGGGACGGGGCCGGAGGGAAGGCGGGCACTCAGTGAGCCAACAGTTCCCGAGAGCAGGTAAAGTCAAATCCACCAGATGCAGGTTTCACGTCTGACCAAAGGGGGGGTCACACACGAATGGGGAGAGCAGAGAGTGGGGCCAAAAGCCAACTTGGGAGGTCTGTTCGCAAAGAGGGAACGCTGCTGGCTTCTTAGGTATAGACACAAAAGGAAGCGCCATAAATGGGAAAGCGGAGCTCGACTTTGCTCTGGGTTGTTTTAAATAGGAGGCTAATACATTTGTTTTCAAGCTGTGTGAAAACCTTTACAAACTTTCTTTTCCACAAGCTCTTCACTGCCATTCCTCTCTCCTTCGGGGGCTTTTCTCTTTGCTCCTTTCTCTTCGCTCTTCACCGTCTGGGACATCGCAGCGTCGAGAGGACCTGGACACAAAGAAAGGCCAGACAGAGACGCAGCTGTGGGCGGGCAGGAGAGTCCCTGGCAGCCGGGCCGCAGCCCCGCCCCGAGACAACTCGACGCAGTGCGGGAGCAGGGGCAGGGGCCCCGCCTTCAACCTCGAGGGGTGGGGCGGCGTGCCCGGGGCACCAACAGGGGAGCACAGGTCAAGACCCAGGTCCTGCTCACACCCACTGTGAGCGGACTCGCCAGGGAGGGTCCTCAGTGGCAAACACACAAGGCCCACGGCCTGGGGCTGTGGCACCCGCACCACGTCTCAGAGCCACAGGCTCTTTCTTATCAACCGAGAAGCTCCCAAAATCTGCCAAGCCACACATCCTCAGCAAATCAAAAAAGTAGTAAGTGCCAGAAGGGGGCTAACAGGAGGCAAATGTGAGGCTCCAGGAACTGCGGGTACCGTGAAAGGCAGAGCAGGACTGCGGAGGCCATTCACACGCGCAGAGCCAACGCTAAGAGCGCCCGCAGCATGAGCCCCTCTGGGGGGGAGGGTCCTGTTTCAAGCCCCCGTTCTCCCACTCATGGAGGTGTGCCTCGAGGCAAGCTGCTTAACCTTCTGGCCTCAGTTTCTTCACCTGTGACCCAGGAGAATACGGTCATCTTGGAAGGTGCTTTAAAACTGATGGGGGCAAGGCATGTAAAGCATTTACCACACATCCCATGAATGCCAGTCGCCGCCCTAACCAAGGGCTCTGCGTATTCTCTGCATTTCGGTATGAAAGCAGTCGCTACTCAACTACTGTTTGCCATACATTTCTGGGCACCGAGGAAAAAGGGAAGAAACGTCCCTGCCCTCAAGAGGAGTCAATTACCTGCAGAAGGACAGATGTCTGCAACAGGAGAACATCACACGTGTCCCGCCCCACATAATCAGGCGTATTAACGGAGAACATCTCACGAATGTTTCCAATACACTTGCCCCAGAGGTCTATCCAGTAGCCTCCTGTCACTTACTGTCTGTCCCGCTTTTCCAGTGTGTATGTAAAACAATCTTCCTCTCTTAACTTGCAAAACAGAGACATTTTTATAGCTTTGCTGTTGACCCCTGATTGAATCACAGTGAAGTCAAAGAATACGGTCTGTATGTGAAATCAATTCTTTACTGGGGTTTCCTTTTATGGGCTAGAATGTAGCTGACTTTTGTACATGGTGACTATGTCTTCTCAAGAAATTCAATACATAGGATGCAACGTTAGATTCTATATCTGAAAAAAATCAAGCTTGTTACTAATGGTGCTGAAATCTTCTAAGTTGTTACTAGTTGACTGTCTTTTGCCCTGTGAGGAACTAAGACATAGCTGTAGTAAATTTTCTTTTGTTAAATCTGTTAAGAACCCTGTTTGCAGACACTAACTTTCATTATAAGAATTCCGTCTTGGGGCACCTGGGTGGCTCAGTCAGTTAAGTGTCTGCCTTTGGCTCAGGACATGATCCCAGGGTCCTGGGATCGAGCCCTGCCTGCTTCTCCCTCTGCCCCTGCTCGTGCATGCTGTCTCCCAAATAAATAGAATCTTAAGAAAAAATAATACTTTTTTTTTTTAAGTCTATACAATTGTTTCCTATAAAGTGATTTTTTTTTATTAACATATAATGTGGTGCGCCTGAGTGGCTCAGTGGGTTAAAGCCTCTGCCTTCAGCTCAGGTCATAATCTCGGGGTCCTGGGATAGAGCCCTGCGTGGGGCGCTCTGCTCAGTAGGGAGCCTGCTTCCTCTTCTCTCTCTGCCTGCCTCTCTGCCTACTTGTGATCTCTCTCTCTGTGTCAAATAAATAAATAAAATCTTTAAAAATATATATATAATGTATTCTTTGCCCCAGGGGTAAGAATACTGTCTTTATTGGGAATATCTTAGGCTTAACTGCGTGAGAATGCTGCACTCTTTTAATACGAGCCCACAGGCCTGGAAACCTGAGAATTCTTGTGTAAGATGATTATAACTTTTTCTAAATACAGGAACTATACTAATTTAATCCACACATTCTAGATTAATCCTGATTTTTATGTAATGAATTAATAACACAAAAAAATCTACTTAAAAAGCAGCAAGTGTTCCACTTGATAACATAAGGAAGGTTCCTAGACCAGAAGAAAACTGTGTATGAAACCAGACGCCTGCGTCCCCCAAGGGCCCGGGCCCCCTGCCCTGCCCCTCCAGGGGATCCATGTAAGAAGCGCTCGGTGAGTACACAGGATAACAGATTCATCACGGTGACAAGCAACAGGAATCTGCCCTGCTCCTCCCTCTCCCTAACTGGGACGTCAAGAGGAAAACACGTTTACAGGAACAGGTGCAACCAACGTTAATAGGCTTGACAAAAATGAAATCCAGTCAATAAAGAGATTCTTGAGAACTTGTAAGGACTGAAAATAATCAACTAAGGTCTTGAATTTCAAGAAAATTCCTGCATGTGGTCTATTTAGTAGTCACTAAACCAGTGTCATTCAGATTTCATTTTCTTAAGATCAAAATCTTTTTAATATAAGTGTCATAAAAGAGAAGACCATCTGTATTTACAGGTTCAGAGATATTAAAATTTTTAACTCTGTCATATATATATTCAGATACTTCTCCCGAATATATTTGAGTCTGTCAGGGACAGAGGCAGAGACAAACTCTGAGATTTTGTTTTTTATTAATAACAAAGTTCAAAGTAAATGACTAAACTCTCAATTCTTAAAGTTATTTGCAAGAGGTTGAACCCCAAGCAAAAACTAATCACCAAAGAGTGATACAGTATGTAATTTGTTTGCTTCCACCTCATGGTGCCTATGATTTTTTATTTTAATAAATCTTATGCTATACTTAACGTCATTCTAAACCCTGTTAAAATCTATTAATAAATACATTTTACGTAAGAATAAATTCTGTGTGTATTATTCCCACCGACACACTGAAGTTCTTCCCTACCACTTACCCGGATCGCCACTGCTGGCTGGTGGGAGATCATCAAAAAGCAAAGGTCCCCCGGGGCCTGAAACACAGCAGAACAGTCCGTGAGCCCGCAGAACCTACATGAGGCTCAAGTCTCAGAATCCATCCCACCAGGGCACCAGTGCAGGTCAGTGAAATAAACTCAACCTCTCGTGTCAATCCAGTGGCAACTCATACTTCGGTAAGTAAGGTCCCGAACCTATTTTATTTTAAGGTCCTTTCAATTCAAAGGAGACAAATATCTGCCTGAAAGAGTTAAACCTTATTTCAGCTAGTAAAATAAACACTCAAATGAACCAGAGAAAACTGCTCAACGTTTTTACGCAGTTCCTCAGGGCTAGCGACTGGCGGATTCTTCTGCCTTACCTGAGGCCATGGATTCAAAACTTAAGACCGTCCAACACCTAAAACATCTGTGTGTTGAAAATGGGGGAAAGGGAGACAGATTCAGACAACTACAACCCCAGGATGACACGCTGACACACACCTGGGAGAGCCTGAAGACTGTACCTGAGTCAGTACTGCCGGCCGGAGGGAGGTCGTCAAACAGCACAGGTCCCCTCTGGGCTTCTTTGCCTACAACACAGAGCACCTGCTTAGAGAGCGTCCAGTCAATGGCCAGGACAGGGGGGCGGAGGGGGAGGCCTCTGAGACGTCTGCCACGAAATTCAACTTTCTCCTCCTCACCGGACCAAATTCTACAGAGTATTTTTTCAGCAGCTATTTAACATAGACATTTGCTTCCAACGGTTACAGTCAACAGAAAGGCAATGAAAGATGGCCCAACGGGTGCCTGAAGGGCCACTGGGTATTCTGAGGAAAACAAGTATTTTTCTCGATGATTTCATTCCTGTAAGCAGCAAACACTGAAAAACCTTTTTTAAAAAATGAATCCTGGGAAGAAAATTACTGGTTCTAGAGCAAGAAAAACAATTAGGTGGTCCCTCCAGATAAAAGGTCAAAGCCAGAGGAGGGATCGCTGACCAAAGATCTATGGTCTTAAACGTCTGGTCTCAACAGCACCCACCCACCAGAATCTCAAACAACGAGCTCAGAGAGGTGAGAGGCTCATGGAAGCAAGTCTGTGTGAACTTGCATCCCCACACAGTGCCCACCTAATTACTACCTGCGGAGAAACTGAGGGATTTCAGACACTCCAACAGAAACTCAGGAGAAAGCCAGGGAAACTGTTTAAATCTAAAAACCTGAAGATTTACACACCAAGACAACCGGCTTTATATGTTTTCTACTCAATTATCCCTTTGCACATAACATTTAACCACCATTCCTTATTCTCTAGCTTTCCCAAAAATTTCTGTTTAAGCTGTTAAATAGGAACTGGTACACAGGAAATGGGGGAAACAAAGGGCTGAAGACGTAGGCATGCACACTCCCATCCTATGAAGTCTGTCCCACCTCGTGTTCCTCAGAGTTCAAGTACAGAAACGTCCTCATTTAAAAACCAGTTCAGGGCGCCTGGGTGGCCCAGTGGGTTAAAGCCTCTGCCTCCGGCTCAGGTCATGATCTCAGGGTCCTGGGATCGAGCCCTACATCGGGCTCTCTGCTCAGCGGGGAGGCTGCTTCCCCCTCTCTCTGCCTGCCTCTCTGCCTACTTGTGATCTCTCTCTCTCTCTCTGTCAAATAAATAAATAAATAATCTTTTTAAAAAATAAAATAAAAAATAAAAACCAGTTCAACTGTATGGTCCGAAAAGCGTATCTGTATCGACCCTCTGCCTCTGTGTAGACATGAGCTGAATAGCAAATCTACTTTTTTTTTTTAAGACTTTATTTATTTACTTACTCACATGAGAGAGAGAGAAAGAGCACAAGCACAGGGCAGTGGGAGGAGCCGAGGGGAAGGAGAAGCATGGAGCCCACACAGGCCGATCTCACGACACCAAGACCATGACCTGAGGCGAAATCAAGAGCAGACGCTTAACGGACGGAGCCACCCAGGCACCTCCAATTCTACTCCTTTAGAAACAGAAATTTAGGGGCACCTGGGTGGCTCTGTCGGTTAAGTGTCTGACTCCTGATCACAGCTCAGGTCTTGATAGGGTCCTGAGTTCGAGCCCCATGTTGGGCTTCATGCTGGGTGTGGAGCCTACTTAAAAAAACAAATAATAAAAAAAATAAATAAAAACAAAAATTTAATTTAAATTTAGAAACTCCAAGGAAAGAAACTTCTTCAGGAGTTTTTAGGTCAAAAGTACCTTAGATACCTTATAAATTCCTGATTTAACAAAAAACAACTCTTCTGCTTTACACCCTAATTCAAATGGGACATATCTACTCCATCAAATTACACTGTTATCCCTCAGGATTCTAAACAGACTAAATAACTGCAAATACTTTCATTTTTCTCACAAGTGACATAAACACTGTACAGGAGGTATGCAAACAGCAGCGTCACGAGGACATTAAATGGCATTTAGAACAACCATGTACTCACTCCGTAACCCTAAAGAATCCCTAATATTGGATCAGGGCGCTTCCAAGGGGAACCCAAACCAAGCTGGGTCTAACCATCAGTTGCCCGTTCTCCTCACCGACTCAGAACCGAATGGGACGAGGAAGAGCAAGGCCACTCCGTTCAGTGGGGCCGGAGGGCCGGGCATCACGGGGAGAGGGCACACTCCAGGGAGGAGGCCAACCTGGACAGCAACCAACCCTCGGGTCAGGTCAGATTCTAATTTCTGAATCAAAGCACCCACCTAAATCGGGTCTCTCCATGCCAGTGTCCAGCGGGGGAAGTCGTCCTTCCCAGGGAGGACATTTTCAGTTCTTGCACGCATTTGTCACCATAGGGCTTCCGGCCTGGCCTCTGTCCTTTGGCTACGCTCTGACATAGTGCCCTGACCTGAGCACCATCCCCAGACAGGGGCCCACCTCCTCGTGCCGAATGAATGAGCCTCCCCATTTCTTCTTTCTCATTCTGGAATACTTAAGTGCTATTTCGATTAAACACGACAAGATCGTCTCATTTTCGTTGGTCACAACTGAGAACGGCTCTTAGGAATGATGAACATTTACTGCCTGCCAGGCACTATTCCGGTGCTCTCTACGTGTTTCCAATGCACTCATTCCTTCCAACAGTGTTATGAGGACAGTACTGATGAGGAGACTGAGGCAATCCGGTGAAACTGAGGGAGAGCCAGTGAGGAGCGGGCAGTCAGGCTTCCTGGTTCCCGTCTGAGCCCCTCGAGGTGCCAGACAACCCCGCACACCATCTCACTGAACCCTCGGGCAGCCCTACGAAGATAATCCCAAGGTTCTTGATCTCCGGAATACTTTTTGCAGCACTGAAAGGATCTCTTGATAGCTTGTATGTGGATTCTTATAAAAATAACAATAAAGAAATAAAAATTTAAAAAAGAAAAGAAAAACAGCACCTGACTGGCTCTGTCAGTAGAGCGTGCAACTCTTGATCTCAAGGCTGAGTTCTAGCCCCTTGTTGTATGTACAGATTACTTAAAAATAAAATCTTAACAAAATATATCTGTAGGTGACAGATGCTATAATGGAAATATCTGTTTAGCCAGAACCTTACATTCCATTTTGGATAAATAGCAATCCAAAGTATTTGGGTCAGCAATACTTAGACAAAGTGTAACTAGGACCCAAAACTTTGGAGGAAGGCCCCCTGAATTCTAAATATAAGACTCGAATAAAGAATGGAACAACACTGAAGACCATTACAGTTAATCTCATCTCGGTTTGTTTTGTTCTTCTGAGTTCTCCATATTCTGCAGCTAAGTCTACTGAAAGTTATCCACTGTGCTGAGAAAAATACTCTTGGGTTGATTATATTCACGTTGGCTAGAGGTTGCTATGTTCAAGATCAAATATTTTGCCTAAACAGTTCTTTATACCTGAATTTTTCCAACTACAAAAGCAATGCACCTCTTCCAAACACCGCAGAGGTATAAGAAAAAGCCCCACCCTGCCCCCCGCAGTAAGAGCTGAGTGTGTTATGTTCTAAGCTGATGCACTCGTGTACGTGCATTTTACTCTTTAAGAGGCAGAAGCGTCGGATACTCTTGTTCGTGTAAGCTCTCGGGAACGTTCCAGGCCGGCACATCTGGGTCCAATTACTCTTCCCAAAGCTATGCTCTGAGCTGTGTGGGAGGCACTGCCATGCTCTAGTCCAGTCCCCTTACTGACGGGCACGCAGAGAGGCCTGACTCGGGCCTCTCACAGGACGGTAATGCCACCATAAACAATCTCAGATACATGCCCCTACTGAATCTGCCAGACTGCTAGGTCGAAGCATACGAGTGCTTTAAATTGGACAGATGTCCAAATCTGTTTCCAGAAAGTGCTGGGAATGTCTACCCCCAACACACGTTATGAGAATGCCTATTTCTCTCCACCCTCACCACGATGATGCCAATTTTTAATCTGCTGGATGAAAACACGGTGCATCAGTGATTTGCTATTCCTTTCCTCAGTGACTTAGGAAGCTAAGCACTGGTTTCGACTGACTGGTTATTTGCATTTTTTCCATAAACTGTCAGGATACATACAGCCTTTGACAATTTCAAATGGGCTACCAGTCTTTTTCTTATTGATGTGTTTGAGCATTTCATTTATTAGGGATCATTGGTAATGTGTACAAAAATTTTTTTTTTAAGACTTTATCTACTTAGGGGTGCGTGGGTGGCTCAGTTGGCTAAGCAGCTGCCTTGGCCTCAGGTCATGATCTCAGGGTCTTGGGATCGAGCCCCACATCGGGTCCTTGTTCAGCAGGGTATCTGCTTCTCCCTCTCCCTCTATCCCCCCCACTCATTCTCTTTCTCAAATAAAATATATATATATATATAAAAAGAAAGTTCACATCCCTCGGGGTTACTAAAAAAATTAAAGATGATTAAAATTTATTTATTTGAGAAAAAAAGAAGGATAAACAGACTCCCCACTGAGCAGGGAGCCCAATGTGGGCTCTATCCCCGGACCTTGGGATCATGACCTGAGCTGAAGGCAGGAACTTAACCTACTGAGCCACTCACATGCCACTACGAAACTATTTTCGGTTTATCTTTTGCCTTTGTGGTGTTTTGTCCTGCAGAAACTTTTATTTTTACATAGTTAAATCCATTTTAATTTACGAGTTTTTTTCTTGCTTACCCCTGACGTTAGTATAATTAGTGTCTTTTTCTAGTATTTTAACCTTTATTTTGTATTTAGATCTCCAGGGTTTTTTTGGAAAGAAGATTTTGAAGATGACCTACATGCAGTATTTACTGAGTTATGACAGCTGACCAGCAGTTTTAAAGTACGGTGGTATAGGAACCCAGTAAGTCAAAGAACCACCCTCTAAAACTGAAACCAAATTCCTATCAAAGCAACCTTAAAGGACACCTTTAACTTGTATGGATTATCAAGTATAAGCTGTTGATCTTAAAGACATCAAGGTAGCACTTTTAGGGAGTATGATAGAGCAGAGAGGATTCATTCCTGTCTGAAATGGGCATATTTCCTCCTTTATGACATACAAAAACACGATTCCCTCAGCAATCAAATCTGTAAGTGCTGGCGTGAAAACTACTCATTTAGCACAAAATCTGAAAACATTTAATGCGTTCCTTTTACATCTTTCTTCAGACCATAAAATTTCAGAGGCAGGAACATTAGATGGAATATTTAAAACAAAAACCAAAGAGCAAGATACACTTGAAATGATCTGAGCAGTGTGAAAGTTCCCCCTTTAGACGCTCACAAAATTCAGTTAAGAGTGCATTTTTTTTCTTTTAAATAGCTGTTAAAGTTAACAGCTCATATACTAACATGTAAGCACTAGCATCTACTAAGCACTGACCATGTGCAGCACCCGTGCTAAGCACCGAGCATGTAGTACTCTATAGCAGTGAGCATGTAGTACTCTGTGGCACGGACCATGTAGTACTACGTAGCACCAAGCATGTGGTACTCTA
>JAQQSY010007060.1:0-10683 GCA_028646535.1 Procyon lotor
GAGCCTGGTGGTGGGTTTTGAGGAGGGCACGTATTGCATGAAGCACTGGGTGTGGTGCATGAACAATTAATCTTCTAACACTGAAAAAATAAAAGTATTTGGGAAAAAATATATATCACCTACAAAAATAAATTTAAACTGATGAAATTTGATAAACTATTTTAATCTTTCTTATTAAAAGAAAAAGATTAATATTATAAGTAAAATAACCAAGAGAATTGAAAGTGAAGGCATGTGAAAAGGTATATTAAAGAAACACAAACCAAAGAAAGCACAACAACGAAGAATCCAAGGTGAAGAATCACACGACATTGCAAAGATGATCATTTTATATGCACAATGGAAAAATCACAGTGAAGATTAAATTGTCATGAAATTTAATGCATTAAAAGTATATCTCTAAAATAAATAACATAAAAGCATTTGGAAAAACAAGAAATAAGAAAATTTTAAACATGTTATCTTCAATAATTATAAATCAAGAAGACGAAAATAAAAAATCTGTAGATGATTATAATAATATAATTAATAAGATCGAATTAATCTATATTAAACATTTTACCTTGCAAATATTTTAATGTGGAAATGTTCTTGAAATGTCTTTAGTGCAAAAGAGCTGGTTTTATTAAAGCACGGGGACAGGAATTGTGGTCAGAAAGAGCTGCTTTGGGGTCATGAGAAGTGGCCCATTATATACTTTCAAGTTGAGAGGTAGTTAGGGATAGCATAAGTCTCTAAGGAGTTTTGGAAGCAAGGTTTCTAGGACCTTGAGGGAGCTAGCTATTGTTGGGAAAAGGTCATTTATTACTGTCTAATAAAACCTTAGTCATGAGATCATTCAAATGTATATCAGTGGGTCATATGTTTGGAGGTCGATTGTTAACATAGATCTTAGGGGGTAGAGATAAAAAAGTTTCAAAAAAAAATCGTTAATATGTTCAGACTTACAGAATTTGGGGGTTGAGATGATGTAAGATTACCTTTTGCCTTTAAGAAAGTGTCAACGTTGAGACAGTTGAGCTCCCAGAGGAAGGTCACTCTCCTTGTTTCGAGGACTAGTCAGTGGGCTGTCAGTAAGAAAATTTAGTTTTTTCCTTTTGCCTTTACAAAAGGAAAGGAATCTGTTACTTCAGATTCCTTATACCCTTCTAAGTTTTTGGAAAATACTAACTGAAACACACATTTCATACAGTTTATAACATTTTCATAATATTTTATTTGTACATGACAGTCTTTGACTACAATATGACAAAAATAAAAATTAATGCTGATAAAACATTTATAAGAATCCAACCACTTGAGAATAAAAAACAAACTTTTCAAACATTAGCTCACAAGAAAATGAAAGTTACTAAGAAAAAACCACTTATAAATAACCCCGACAAACTGTATGTTAAAATTGTGTGCTAAGACAATTTAATGGAGGAAAGATTAGTCTTTTTAACAAATGATGCTGGGACAGCTAGATGTCCACACGAAAAAGAATAAAGTTGAAGCCCTCTCACATATTACACAGAAAAAATAGTCAACATGGGTTGGCACCAAAGTAGAGGAGCTAAAACTATAAAACACACAGAAGAAAACCTAAGTGTAAATCTTCATGACTTTGGATTTGGCAATGATTGCTCAAATAGGACACCAAAATCACAAGAAATCACAACAGAAATAGATAAACTGGGCATCATCAAAATGAAACACTTTGGTGTTTCAAAACACACCATCAAGAAAGTGAGGGAAAAAAAACTGCCCCAGAATGGGAGAAAATTTTACAAATAATTTATCTTATAAGGGACTTGTATCCAGAATGGATAAAGAAAGCCACACACACACACACACACACACACACACACACACACAATGGTATGACATTTGCTACAACGTGGATGGACTTTGAGGAAATTTGCTAAGTGAGCTAAGTCAGACAGAGAAAGACAAATACTGTATGATTTCACTTATATATAAATATCAATATATCAAACCATTATGTTGTACCCAGACTAATACAATATTACACATCAATCATATCTCATTAAAATATTATCAGTGAGGGGGTACCAAAATATGCTGTCCCAAAATATACCTCTTTAACATAGGGACTGTTTTGAACTAAAGGCCATGGAGAACAGATAGACACAGGAAAAGGTCTAAAAACAGTGTACATATTTGTCTTTTTAAAGGAAATCTGCATTTGTAGAGCTGGATCTCCCTCCTGTACCTGGAAGAGGAGAACAAAGAAGGCACCAACTTAGATGTACAGAGCAAATCTTATTAAGCAACTCTTGTTTACCATACTTTTCCTGGTTACTTTCCCACAGATTGTCTCCCCTGACCAGAAAATTCCCAAACCCCTTCCCTATTTAAGCCCAAGATCTAAACACCTCTTTGGGTTACGGAGTGCTCCCATGTTCTATGTGTTCTCATGTTCATCTGCCTGAGGCTAGTCTAATTCATAGGCTCCACTGGAGAACCTAGAATAGGTAGAGGAGGAGAATATTTCCCTTTGTATCAGGAAGGGGAAAAGCTGTTGAGTTGATAGATTAATACATCTAAAAGCTAGTTATATAAATAAGGGAAACTCAACAACAGACATGCTTTCACTTTTAATTCTTCCTATTTTGATTAAATAAATTTGATTCAAATAAAGATACACAAATGTGGGAGTAAAAAAAATGACGTGAGTATAGATTCATACAAATAAGGATAACCTTAAAATACATAGTCTATAAATAAATTTGATATTTTTATGAAAAGCACAATTTTCCGGCCAAGTATAAATTATAAAACTTTACTTAAAAAGAAAGAGAAAACCTGAATAGTCCAATGACTATGTATGCTACTGAAAGGATTTTTCAGAAACTTTTAAGTTGCTTCAAAATTTTTCAAGGTCAAGTGGTTTTATACAAGACTTTCTACTGTATATAATATAGCACAGATGCCTAATCTATAGTTACATTTAAATCTCAATTTATTTTCATGAACTTATATTAACTTGATACGAATGCTTGAGAAAGACAGCACCCAAACCACTCAACTTAAAAAAATAGCATATGAGACACTCTCACTTATGAATATAGGTGCAAAAATTCTAAATGGAATTCCAACAAATCAATTTCAGTGCTAAATAAAAATGAGAACATACTACACGATCAAACAGAATTATTCCAGGAATATAAGGACAATTCTGCACTAGGAAATCTATCAATTTAATGTATCATATCTGCAGCTAAAGGGAAAATCTACACAATTATGTCTACTGAAAATGAATTAAAAATGATGATACATTTTTAAAAAGATTAATAGGCTTTATTTTTTACAGCTGTTTTAGGTATGCCAAAAAAAAAAAAAAAGAGTGGAAAGTACAGAGATTCTATATACTCTTTCTTCTTGCAGTCTCCTCTACTATTAACATCTTACTTTAGGGTGGTATGTTTGTTATAAGCGATGAGCCAATGTTGGTACATCATTATTAAGTCAAGTCCATAGTTTTTACGTTAGGATTCACTCCTGGTGTTACACTGTCAAGGGTATGGACAAATGTATAATGCCTCATATCCACCATTATAGCACCCTATAGGAGATTTCACTGCCCTAAAACTCTCTTGTGCTCCACTTACTCATCTTTCCCTCCTCCCAAGGCCCTGATCCATTTAACATCTCCACAGTTTTAAATTTTCCAGGACGTCATCTCATAGTAAAAAAAGCAGAATATGCGGCCCCAAAACGGTGACTAAAAGACTCCAGGATATGCCACCCTAACATATGCTGCTTTGGTACACAGGTTACTTTGAGATGAAGGCACTGGAAAACAGCAGAGGCAGGAGAGACTCTGATCTCCCTCATCTGCCTTAAGTCAGAGCCTCCAAAAGTAACTAGGTCATCATCAATCCCTCCTGGGAGCGTCTTCAGCAGGAAGGTGGACTCTCATTATAGGAGACAAGGCTAGAAGTCGGCAAGGCATCCAGACACACTCTGTCCCAAGCTCTCAGACTCCCCATCAAGTCTTCTGAGGGCCCCTTCTGCTTTCCTAAAACCATTTTATCTCCCCTAAGAAGGCTACAGCTTTTATTTTCCTTATTAAAATGCCTTTTATTCCTGAGTTCTAAGCCACCTCGGGGAGTTACTCATTTTTTCCCCATGTATCTTCCATGTATACATGAGACAGAACTGTTAATAAATTTCTTTTTGTTTTTCTCTTGTTAGTCTGTCTTTTATTACAGGACTCTCAGCTAAGAACTCAGAAGGGTAGAGGCAAAATTATTTTTCCTTCCCTACAGTGGGAATCATACAGTACATAGCTTTTCAGATTGCTGTTTTTTCTTAGCAACATGTATTTAAGGTTTTTCTATGTCTTATCATGATTTATAGTCTGTTTTTGTAGTTTTACTTTTTTTTATTTTTAAAGATTTTATTTATTTATTTGACAGAGAGAAAGAGATCACAAGTAAGCAAAGAAGCAGGCAGAGGGATGGGGGGAAGCAGAGAGCTTTCCCTGCTGAGCAGAGAGCCCAATGCGGGGCTCAATCCCAGGACCCTGAAATCATGACCTAAGCTGAAGGCAGAGACTTAACGCACTGAGCCACCCAGGTGCCCCTGTTTTTGCAGTTTTAAATAAAGCTGCTGTTATGAATAAACATTCCCGTGAAGGTTTTGGTCTGAATGTAGATTTTCACCTCATTTTGGTAAATACCAAAAAGCATGATTAGCTAGGTCATATAGTAAAAGCATATTTAATTTTGTAACAAACCACCAAACCGACTTCCAAAGTCACTCTTCTATTCTGTACTCACACCAGAAATGGATAGGAGTTTCTGTTGCTCCATAGCCCACATCTGGTGTTGTCAGTGTTTTGCATTTAGGTGTGTAGTGGTATCTCCTTATTTTAATTTCCAACTCATTAATCATGTTGAGCATCTTTTTCACATGCTTATTTGCGATCTGTATATTTTATTTGATAAAGTATCTGTTTAGCTCTTCCCTCTATTTTTAAATTGTTTGTTTTCTTATGCTAACTTTTAAGAGTTCTTTGTAAATTTTAGATACCAGTCTTCTAATATGTGCTTTGAAAAAAACGTCCCTTCAAAAAAGGCTTGTTTGCTCATTCCCCTAAGAGTCATTTGAAGAATAGAAGTTTCTAATTTTAATGGAATGCACTTGTTATTTTTTTCTTTTACTGATTGTGATTTTAGATCTAAGAATAGATCAAGAAGTCATTGCCTCTGGCTGGTTTAGTTGGTAGAGCATGAGACTCCTGATCTCAGTTGTGTTCAAGCCTCACATTGGGTATAGAAATTACTTAAAAATAGATCTAAGAAGGGGTGCCTGGGTGGCTCAGTGGGTTAAAGCCTCTACCTTCGGCTCAGGTCACGATCTCAGGGTCCTGGGATCGAGCCCCACATCAGGCTCTCTGCTCAGCAGGGAGCCTGCTTCCCCCTCTCTCTCTGCCTACTTGTGATCTCTCTCTCTCTGTCAAATAAATAAAAAAAAAATTAAAAAAAAAAATAGATCTAAGAAGCCATTGCAAAACCTAAGGTCGTCTAGGTTTTACTATTAGTTCTTTGGAGTTTTATAAAATACATTTTTAAAATTATTTATTTACTTTTTATTTTTATTTTATTTTATTTATTAACATATAATGTATTATTTGCCCAGGGGTACAGGTCTGTGAATGATCAAGCTTACCCATTTCACATACCCTCCCCAATGTCCATAACCCAGCCAAACTACCCCTACCTCCCTACCCCCCAAGACCCACAGTTTGTTTCGTGAGACTGAGTCTCTTTTGGTTTGTTTTCCTCCCTCTCCCATCTTATTTCATAAAATACATTTTTTAATTAGAAAAAATAGAAACTCTGAATAAGTCAGGGTCCCCACCAGATTACTTAAATAGAGATTTTAGTGAAGGGACAACTTGCAACAAGTGTGGTAAAGCTAAGGAAACATACAAGGGGTGGTGAGACATCTAGAGGTAGCACCCATGGTAAGCTATTACCACTTCTGGGGCAGATGGGGAAAGAGAAGAGGTAGTGCTGGCACCTAAGCAATGGTAAGGGGGCTATTACTGTGGATTTCACTTTTGGGCAGGGAGAGAGCCAAGAAAGAAATACCCTCACCTCTTCTCCTTACCTTCCAATGTCATGTCAGTGACCCTAGTTGGCCAAACCCAATAGAAGGCAGCCAGGCAGCCAGCAAATGAGGCTTGGGAGTACAGCCTGCAGAAGTTGTCCCTCTGAAGCACAGAGCTGAGTAGAGACAGGTGGGAAGTCCATGTGGGAAAGGGTACCTGAAAAATAGGGATCATGAGCTCCTTGCATGACAAAAAAGTATGTAAGTCACACTTTGACTATTATGGGCCAAGGTTCAAAGCTGAGCTTTAGCACTTAGCAGCTGTATAACCAAGATGAGTGAACACCTCCATTTCTTTATGTTTCACTGAGAATAATAACAACACTGCATTATAAATATTGAAATGACTATATTAAATGTTTACTATATAAAGCGTTGATGAGTACCCAGTATATACTAGCAACTGCTGCAATTATTACTACTATTTCTTGTGTAGTCATTTTTGTAAGAGGAAGAGGAGAAAGAGGCAGCAAAACCAGAAATATAAGCATTATCTCTCAACAGAAGACATACATGAAATTAACAGCCAAAGCCATACCTGGCAATGAGATACTAACATGCCCCACTAAAACCAAGAACCAGAGAGGGATATCTTCTACCACTATTATCATCTAATGTTCTAGAATTTTAGCCAACACAGCAAGATATGTAACACTAGAAAGAGAAGAAATTTACCCTTTTATTACTTTTAGACAATGATGATTCTCTATCTAGAAAGATCCCAACACTCATATTTTAAAACTAAATGGCCAGACACATAATGAATTTATAAAGCATCAGTGGCTTTTCTAAAATTCAGGAAGAAGTTATGTATAAAATATTTAATGGAAATAAATTCCCTTCTATAATGGTAACGTGAAATATGAAGCACCTAAATGGACTTACAAAGAATTTTGCAAACAATGTGAAGGCTGCCCAAGAAACTGATAGCTACATGAAAAAAAGAAAGTAGTAAATGAAAATCATTCGCTTACAAGGTTAATGCAATTGCATTTAAATTCCCAGTGGGCTTTATTCTGAAACATGTTCAAGTAAAATTAAGATTCATCTAGAAGAATAAATGCATGAGTAGAGCTGAGAAAAGATAAAATAGAAACAAAATAGAAAAAGATTGACTTTTGATATTTATTCTGTAAAAACATAGTTTAATATTAACATAAATAAAATGAGTGGTGGTGGCACAGAATCCTAGATCAAGGGATGAAGTAGAAATTCCAGAATCAGAAAAAGTACGTTAACATGATAAACTTAAATATGTATTCTGATACATTACCCCCAAGTAAATACCAGGCGGATCAAAGATTTAAATGTTGACAGTCAGCCTTGATAAAAATCCTGGGAGAACACATAGAATCTTTGTGTATCTCAGAATGGAAAAAGTCTCTATGAGAATAAAAGCAATACAAAATAGTCACCCTGGGCAAACTTGGGTTGGGTCTGTGGCCACATCTTTCTCAGTGATTGCTGAGTACCATTTCCTTCTAGATGCTGAAGAGGGTGGAGTTTTCCTGAGGCGCACAGCGGGAGGGCAGCGATAGTGCTTAACATGTCTATTAACGCGAGACTCATCATCATCACCATCACAAACAACATGAAGCTTTATAGAGCACCTGTGTTGTGCCAGACATTGCATTAGACACTTTTTAACATGCCTTAATTCATTAGAGTCTCACAACGAAATATGAGATAGGTGCCGCTGTTGTTATTATTATCTGCCATTTTACAGATAAAGAGAAACTTACAGTGATAATTGACTGGCTCAATATGGTAAGACCAGCAGGTGGTAGAGTCTACGGGCTTTCAAAGCTTATGCTCTGAATTATTGAGCTGTATGCTATTGTACTACATCTCTCTGAGTTTTGATCTCCTCATCTATAAAATGGGATCTACATGGCAAGGCTGTCTTCAGATAGACAGGAAATACACGCAATGCATTTATCACAGTAAATGACATGTAATGAAACAAAACATGAGAATTTAAAAAATAATGAAGAGCAGTGATAAGAATACACATAAATCTAGATAATTATTGGTTGTATAAATAATAACATCACTTTGTGAGATTGAAAATAGAAAATTAAAGTAGCAAAAATAGAGTACTTTTTAAAAAATGATTTTATTTATATATTCATGAAAGAGAGAGAGAGAGAGGCAGAGGGAGAAGCAGGCTCCCCAAGGAGCAGGAAGCCATATGTGGGACTCAATCCCAGGACCTCAGGATCATGACCTGAGCTGAAGGCAGATGCCCAACTGACTAAGCCACCCAGGTGACTCCCAAAATAACACTTTAATAAGTCAAGAAAACCTGTTATAGTCCCTAGGGAAAATACCCTCCCTCCAAATTTTTAAGTATAATTAACAAGCTAAGAGAAGAAGTGAAGTTATAAATTATTAAATAAATCCAAAAAATCTTAAGAAAGGACAGAAAATATAGAACACTCAGGGCAAATAGAAAACAAATAGCAAGGTCGTAGATTTAAACCTAAATTACAGTATATTTAAACAGACTATTTCAACTGAAGTATAAAGTTCCTCAGACCATATAATAAAATAAAACAAAGTTGAACATGCTGTTTATAAGAGATACACCTTATATATGAGCATATCAACAAGTAAAGGATGGGGAAAATATTATGCAAACCCGAAGTTACAAAATCAGAGATAAAAGTAGTTCATTTCAGAGCAATAAAAGTTTCCACTTCAAGATAAAACGTTCTTAAATTTGTTTGCACCTAATAACATAAACTCCAAAAATGTCAACTAAAAAAGGACAAGTCTACAAAGAGAAAAAAAAAATCCAGTCTTGGTGGGAGACTATGTAAGTCAGGGTTCTCCAGAGAAACAGAACTAAAAGGATATATATATTGAGAGATTTATTTTAAGGTTTTGGCTCACATGACTGTGGAGCTGGCAAGTCCAAAATCTGCAGGGGAGGCTGGCAGGCTGAAACTCAGGCAGGAGCTGATGTTGCAGTTTTTAGGCAGAATTATTTTCTCCTCAGGGGAAACCTCAGCTTCTGCTCTTAAGACCTTCTACTGATTGGGTGAGGCCCACCCACATTCTTGAGGGTAATCTTTACTTAAAGTCAGCTAATTGTGTTAGTCAATTCTACAAGATACCTTGACAGCAATACCTAGATTTTTGTTTAATTGAATGAGGTACTTTGCCCTATCCAAGTAGACACAGAAAATCAAGCACCATGCAGATTTTATACATTTTAAAATGTATTTTGTATTTCAATTTTTTAAAAAAGGACAGTGAACAAAAGTAAACCAAGGGGTTGCTAATTGTTGCAGATTGGGTACCCTGGGAAACAGTGTCTGAGATGGAGATTAGCATGCAGGACTCCTCAGGGACTGTGTTGGGATCCACAGCTGCGGAAGGGAGAGGGGGGAAGCAGGATTTGGGGAGGGGCAGAGCTGAGACACAATGAAGCATCATTTGTGACCTCAGCCAACCCTCCCAGGAGATCAGAAGATGGGATGACCTTTCAGAACTGTCCTGAGCTGGGGCAAAAAGCCTGGCTTTTATGCATCCCAATTCAAGTGGGCATTGGAGACAGGGCATCTTGGAAGGAGGATGTCCTCCCCATGCCTTAGGATGTCCCCCGCTAAGGCAGCTCCTCAGATGAGGCCACTCAGAAGGGGACTGACAGCTGAGGGCCGAGGGCAGCAGAGCTCTGGGAGCTAGGGTAATGAGTCCTCCAATCCCAATGGGACCTGGACCACACATCACTGGATGTGTGTTTAGAGTCATGTTTGGATTCCTAACATGATTAGCTTCTTTGTCATGGGCATGATGTAGTGCCCATTATTTTAAACACATAGAAGAAGGGTGTGAGTACCACCTGATGGGGTCCTAAAGGAAACTGATTTCTCCCCCATACCATGCTATGTAAATGGTGGCCCTTCTCAAAAGGCTGAAAGAGCTTATAACTCCAAGAAGAACCCTGGCTGTAGTCCCAGAGACTCCAGCATGTCACTGACTCATCTCAGTCAGTCCCCTGGTCTTGAATGTGGAATAGACATGCTCTTCTGGCAGCCAGGGCTCTCACCTTAGGCCACTGATCACCTGTGGGAGTGTCTTGCTTTAGTTCCTGGAGGGGTCATGGCCAGCATGGCCCTGGATCTGACAGTGAACTATGGAGAACAAGAATGAGACAGTTGTTAAGGTAATGTGGCTGATGATCTCTTATGTTTCCTTAGCTCCATGAAGAAGCTTGGACACATGTCTTCTACTGTGAGAAAGGTCTTCATTTATTCAGTGTGGCATTTGTTGAGCACCTGCTCTGAGTGTATGCCTTCCCACCTTGTCAAAGACAGTGAACGACTCTTTAGAACGTTGTTTCCTTTAGTTATTAGTTATGAGCAACTCACATTCTTTCACTATAATGCTTCCTTGGAAAGTCATCATGGGAAATATAGACTGGCTCCTACATTTCCCAGACAAAAGTTTGGCTGCCAGTAGAGAATTCTGAACAAGCAAAGACTACAGATGATGAATGTACAGCATGATGATGGTTAAATTAAAAAAAAAATAAAAATAAATAATGAAAAAAAA
>JAQQSY010007061.1:0-10682 GCA_028646535.1 Procyon lotor
CCCCTATTTACATTTTCTATTCTGCCCTCTGTCCCTAATGAGAGCCAGTTCTTTCTTCTCCCTGCCACTGTTTGAATCACCCTACCTAAACCTTTGCCCGAATGACTGAAACAACTCACCTCCCTTTCTAGTTTGACAGTCATCCTGCTCAGGTCAGATCCCTCCTCTTCTCCTGATTAACTGCACCCTCTCTGTGGTCTGAAGCCTACACACCTTGCCCTGCTGCTAAGGCTAAGTGGAATTACAGTGTCGGGTTGATGGCACACCATTGGATCACGACTTCCTGGCCCAGAGGAATACCCAGCCTCTGGGAAGGGCTCCAAATGAAGCAACCTTCTGAAGCCTCGCTCTCCACCTAGATTCACCAGTCTCTTTTCAGCGTTCCACCAAGCCTGGCCAGGAAGGCTTGTTTCTCTAAACTCAGACAAAACTTTTAGGGATTCAGAGAGGGAATTCTGAATCCATCCCTTTGGTTTTGTAGCTGAGGAAACAAAGTGCTGTAGGTCAAGAGGCAAGTCAGTGGTGGAGCCCAGACTGGAACTTGGGTTTTCTTACCCCCAACAAAACCCTCCTGCACTGGGAAGCTGTTTCCGTGGTAGAGACGCCTGCAGACTAGAGTGAAAGTCATGTGACTTTATGGCAAGCCGTGTACCAGGTGTCAGTGTCTTTCCTGCTATTTTTTGGTTAATATTTTAAAATTGTATATGGGGGGGGTGCGCCTGGGTGGCTCAGTGGGTTAAAGCCTCTGCCTTTGGCTCAGGTCATGATCTCAGGGTCCTGGGATCGAGCCTCACATTGGGCTCTCTGCCCAGCAGGGAGCTTGCTTCCTCCCTCTCTCTGCCTACCTCTCTGCCTATTTGTGATCTCTCTCTCTGTCAAATAAATCTTAAAAAAAAAATTGTGTATTGGGGCATCTGGGTGGCTCAGTTGATTAAGCCTCCGACTCCTCATTTTGGCTCAGGTCCTAATCTCAGGGTCACCAGGTCAAGCCCCTCATCAGGCCCCTCCACACTCAGTGTGGAGTCCACACGAAGATTCTCTCTCCCTCGCCCTCTGCCCCTCTCCCCCCACTTTCGAGCACACGCTTTCTCTATCTCTAAACAAATAAATAAATCTTAAAAAATAAAACCGTATAAAAAATAAACAAAACTGCATATTAATTAAAATGTGAGGGGCGCCTGGGTGGCTCAGTTGTTAAGCGTCTGCCTTCGGTTCAGGTTCTAAAATCACAGGAGAATGACACCCAGACTTCCTGAGATTCCCAGAAAATGTTCCCTATTAAAAACTGTCTTTACTTCACCCTATCCCTATTTCACAAAAGGAAGAGGTCTCATGCATGTCTCTGTAAGAAATCTTGGGGCGCCTGGGTGGCTCAGTTGTTAAGCATCTGCCTTCGGCTCAGGTCACGATCCCAGGGACCTGGGATCGAGCCCCGCATCGGGCTCCCTGCTCGGCAGGAAGCCTGCTTCTCCAGCTACCATTCCCTCTGCTTGTGTTCCCTCTCTCGCTGTGTTTCTCTCTGTCAAATAAATAAAAATCTTAAAAAAAAAAATGTGGTCATGGTAGAAAAATAGAAGCAAAAAAGAAGAAAAAGGAAAAATCAAGAAAAAGAGACAAAAGACAGTGGGGGTGGCAGCAGGATAGAGAAAAACAGCTGAAATTAAGTGACAGGAAGAGAACAGGTGAAGGAAAGGGTAAATACAGTCTGAGGAGTGGAATGGGTACACATCAGAGGCCCACTCTCAGCTTCTGGCTGTGTTGTACACATAATCACCGAGAACATCACCATCCCCCTCCATTGTCAACCCCAACTGCCCCACTCTCCAGACCCCTACATCTAAGGTTTTGTCACCAATCCCTCCTCTTTCTCTCTTTCTTTCTTTTTTTCTTTCCTTTCTCTACCCGTTGTTTTTTATTTTTTTTGAAGATTTTATTTATTTGTTTGTCAGAGAGAGAGCACAAGCAGGCAGAGGCAGAGGGAGAAGCAGGCTCCCTGCTGAGCAAGGAGGCGGATGTGGGACTCGATCCCAGGACCCTCGGATCATGACCCGAGCCGAAGGCAGCCGCTTAACAACTGAGCCACCCAGGCATCCTTCCTTTCTCTACCCTTAACGCTGTCCCCCACCATCAGCTGAGCCCAAAAAGTCAGGGAAAACTCAAGAATCAGGGTTAAATTTGGATATACCCTCATTGCCAACTCAATCACCCAAAGAGTACTGAATCAAACTGGGGATTCCAAAAACAAGGTCATCTGTCATTCCATTCCTCTTTGGGGAGGTAAATAACGCACAGGCAAGAACCAGACACACCCCGGCTCGTTCACTTTTTTAAATGGAAGTTTTTATAGAGATAATTATAGATTCATATGCAGTTTTAAGAAATTAAACAGAGAGATCCTGTCTACCCTTTCCCTAATTTCTCCCAGTGGTAACATTTTGCAAAACTATTGTAAAATATCATAACCAGGATGTTGACGATGATGGAGTCCATTTATTTAGATTTCTCCTGTTTTACCTGTTCTCATGTGCATGTGTATTTAGATCTATGCACTCTTCTCACATGTGAAGTTTCCCATATCCACCATCACAGTGTAGATATTGAACAATTTTGTCACCACAAAGATCCCTTGTGTTGCTTTATTATAACCACACCCACCTTCCTCCTGCCCTACCTCTTTCTGGCATACCTAACCCCTGGCAACCACTATTGTGTTTCTAAAACTTAGTCATTTCAGAAATTTTATATAAATGAAATCATAGGATATGTAAACTTTAGGGGTTGGCTTTTTTCACCCAGCATAATTCCCTGGGGAGTCATCCCAACTGTTGCAAGTATCAGTAAGCAGTCTGTTCCTTGTCATTGCTGAGTTCATGGATTTTTTTATTCTGTGATCATGAACAAGTCACTTAGAAGTTTGTACTTTTGGGGCGCCTGGGTGGCTCAGTGGGTTGAAGCCTCTGCCTTCAGCTCAGGTCATGATCTCAGGATCCTGGGATCAAGCCCCACATCAGGCTCTCTGCTCAGCAGGGAGCCTGCTTCCCCTCTCTCTCTCTGCCTGCCTCTCTGCCTACTTGTGATCTCTCTCTCTGTAAAATAAATAAATAAAAAATCTTTAAAAAAAAAAAGAAGTTTGTAGTTTTCTGGGGCACCTGGGTGGCTCAGTGGGTTAAGCCTCTGCTTTCGGCTCAGATCATGATCTCAGGGTCCTGGGATTGAGCCCTGCTTCAGGCTCTCTGCTCAGCGGGGAGCCTGCTTCCCCCTCTCTCTCTGCCTGCCTCTCTGCCTGCTTGTGATCTCTCTCTTCTCTGTCAAATAAATAAATAAAATCTTTAAAAAAAAAAGAAGTTTGTACTTTCCTACCTTAAGGACCTTAGAAAGGGTCTGAACCCTTCTAAGCCTTCATTTGTTCATCTGTTTTGCTTTGGTTTTTCTTAATCGTGGGAAGTTGATAAGAGCATAGTTTCTCCCAGGACTGATAGTAAAGATCAAATGAAGTAATAAACATAACAATGTATTGTGAACTGTAAAGTGACGTTTACAGGTAAGACATTATTATAATTGCCTCTTGGAAGGAAGCTTCTATTTTAAATTTTGTTTTTCCTGCTTCCAGACATATCAAATGACTCCCATTTTGGGATTTTCTTCCTGCCAGCTGAACTCAAGGGGGACTCAAGTTGAACTTTCAGGACTCCCTTGAGGAAATTAACAACCTGAGCAGAGAGGGAGAAAGGTGGTGGGGTGGGGAGGGAGCTAGGGAGAGAGAGAGGAGGGAAGAGGAGGAAGGACAGAGGAGAGGTTTAATAAGGGAGGAAGAGGGACAGGGAGAGTGCATGAAGCTTTCAGGCCTTTAGTCAAGCATTCTCAAACTTGCTCTGATGGTAGAGTGGGCACCTAAAAGTCTACTCGCAATTTACATAACACGTCAAAATTACTATAAACAACTCCACTATCCAGTACAGAACCCAATGTCAGTGTTAGAAAAAAATACCTCTAATCTCAGTCATGAGGCTTCCTATCCATGAAAAGGAGCTGGATGTCTAAGCTTAGAAGTCTGTTTCTGAGTTTTTCTGTTAATATTCATTCTGTGGGGCACCTGGGTGGCTTCATCAGTTAAGCGACTGCCTTAAACTCTGGTCTTGGGATTGAGTCCCACATCAGGCTCTCTGCTCGGTGGGGAGTCTGCTTCTCTCTCCTTCTCTCCCTCTCCTTCTGTGCTCTCCCTCTTTCTGTCTCAAATGAATAAATAAAATCTTTAAAAAATATATTTATTCTGTGTTCTACTGAAGTTCAGCAGAAGACAAGTGATAGCAGGCTCTGAAGGCTGACAAAAACATTTAGGGGAGATAAACGTAAAACTTGAAATTTCTGCCTGCCTATTAACCACCTCCCCCCACCCAACCCAGGAGAAAGTATTTCTTCTGTTTTGGTGGGACTATTCCCACCCAGCTCACCTTCTTGTCTAATTAGCTAAATCAGCGCTGCTGAAGGGGCTTTTTAAAATACAGATTCCACGGGGTGCCTGGGTGGCTCAGTGGGTTAAAGCCCCTGCCTTCAGTTCAGGTCATGATCTCAGGGTCCTGGGATGGAGCCCTGAATTGGGCTCTCTGGTCAGCGGGGAGCCCGCCTCTCTGCCTACTTGTGATCTCTTTCTGTCAAATAAATAAAAATAACCTTTTAAAAAATATATAGATTCCATTGTCAAGTGTACCTCAACAAAAATATTTTTTTTTTTTTAAGATTTTATTTATTTGACAGCGAGAAACACAGCGAGAGAGGGTACACAAGCAGAGGGAATGGTAGCAGGAGAAGCAGGCTTCCTGCAGAGCAAGAAGCCCGATGCGGGGCTCGATCCCAGGACTCTGGGATCATGACCTGAGCCGAAGGCAGACGCTTAACGACTGAGCCACCCAGGCACCCCAACAAAAATATTTTTGATAAAATATGTAGATTCCATCAGTAAAAACTAAACTCAAAACTAATGACAATGAAAAAATAAGTAATTTACACATATGCATTCTAATTCCCACTCCTACCAATTCAGTAAATCTGGGAGGGGACCAGAAACTTGTTCTATTTTTTAAGTTCCTAGGGGATTCTGGCATTCAGCCAGGTGGGGGACCTCTTCTGTTTCTAGGGCCCCTCATGGACTTTTTCTGACACCTCTGGGTGCTCCTCTCTCCTGGAAGATCTGTCCTCACAAAAGTTCTCCTTTTTATCAAAAGCTGGTTTCTGGTGGGTTTTTAACCTCACTCCCCAGAACTACATTGGTCAAGGTCATTGTCACTTTTCTCTCTTACTCAACAACTCAGGAGCTTTAGACTTGGCGGCGCACCCTCTTGGCTTGAGATACTTTCACCTCTTGATTTCTGCAACGTCGGGCTGTCCCACCTCTGATTGTTTCAACTCAGCTCCTTTGCAGGCTCCACCTCCCATGCCTCACTCCTCCAGTTCCCTTTCCTGAAGCTCCCGCTGGGCTCCCTTCTCTGGTCTACATTCTGTCTCTCCGTGATCCTATTTAGGCAGATGGCTTTCAATACCGTTCACATATTGTGTTCCCCTTGCGGCACAGATACTACCCATAGCTAATGGCATCTACAGCCCCACATCTGTCCTTCTTCCAGAACTGCCTGCCCAGCACTTCCATTGGATATCTACTAGGCATCTGAGCCTTAACATGTTCGAAATAGAACTCTTGGCCACCCCCATGCCTCCAGCTGGTTCTGCAGCCTTCCTCAGTTCATGTTCCAGCCCCGCCATCTAAGCAGTTGCTCCAGCGAAACGTCTAGCAGTCATCTGCGCTTCTGCTCACCTCCTCGTCCACCTACAAAACACCTTCAAGAATCTCTCCCCTTCTTACCATCTCTCAGCCACTTCTCTGACCATGCCACCATGATCTCTCTCATCAGAAATGACTGTAGTGGCTCCCGAATTGGTCTCTCTGCCTCCATTCTTGCTTCCTTAGAGTTGACACTCCACTGAACACTATTACAAATGTAAATGAGGTGACACCTGAGTGGCTCAGTCGGTTAAGTGTCTGCCTTTCAGCTCAGGTCATGATCCCAGGGTCCTGGGATGATTTCGTTGGGGCTCCTTGCTCATCGGGGATCCAGCTTCTCCCTCAGCCTGCCCCTCCCCCTGCTGGTGCTCTCTCTCTCTCTGTCATTCTCTCCCTCTAACAAATAAATAAAAAAATTTTTTTTTAAAGATTTTATTTATTTGACAGAGAGAAACACAGCGAGAGAGGGAACACAAGCAGAGGGAGTGGTAGCAGGAGAAGCAGGCTTCCTGCCGAGCAGGGAGCCTGATGTGAGGCTCGATCCCAGGACCCTGGGATCATGACCTGAGCCGAAGGCAGACGCCCAACAACTGAGCCACCCAGGCGCCCCACAAATAAATAAAATCTTAAAAAAATGTAAATCAGCTCAGACCACTCTCCTGTTTGAAACTCTCTAATGAATTTTCATTGGAAATAGAATAAAATCCAAATCCTTACTTTGGAACTTACAAAGTCTAAACAACACAGTCTTAAACCCTCCTTGTACAGCTGTCCCCTCTGCTTGGAAGGTTCTTCCCATAGATCTTTGCTTTGGGGACTCCTCAGCATTTAAGTCTTGGTTTGAATAACATTAGAGATAACCATTCAAATAACATTTGAATAACACTTCGAGACACTTTTCTGAGGATTCTCAACCTGCCCAGTCTTTCTTTTGTTGTTATCTGACATGTTTTCTCCCATTGCATTTTCACTATCTGAAATTTTTATGTACGTGTTTACTTGCTTATTGCTGGTCCAGCCCCACTGAAATGCAAGCTCTAGCTCTACAAAGTAGATGTTCAGTTAACATTTGCTTAATAAATCACTTATTTACACCACAATATAAATGACTGACAAATACTCTGAGTATTTCATTTTTCTTGGGCATTACATTTCAACTGGGATCACAGCTTTAAGATTAGGTAAAAGCAAGCTGGAAAGATTTTAATCATCAATTTACTGACCGAGGAAAATTTCTTCACCACTCCCCTGAAAAATCATACCTCTATTTTTATAGGCCACCCCCATTTTCTGTCTGTACTTGCTTCTGGATAACCTCCAACTTTCCAGGGAAGTTCCCTCAGAAATCTGTTCTTCCCTAGTTGAATCCACCCCCTACCCCCAACCTTAATAAATGTTTGAACATCTGGGCTTACAGATTCTTGTTTGCAGTAACTACACCTTGGCAACTCTGGTCAGAGGCAATGTCAAGTTCTGGGGGCCCAGTGAGTCCTACTCACCCCGCATCTCAGCAGTTTTCAGTAGCCTACTGCCACCTCAGCGTTACGCTCCTGCTCTATCCACACCCTCATTCTTGCCTACCAGCTCTGCTGAGCCCATATTTCCTGTGCCTTTTCTAGCCTCTACCTTTGCTTGCCTTTCTACTGGCCAGATGCCTAATTTTGCCTCCAGCTTCTCCATTTCTGGAAACATTCCACCGTTACTGCTGTTGCAATTCTGCCCCCTAGTAGCTGAAACTGGAAACACATCTCTGATCCAAACCACAGCACTCTTATTTCTACAGCCACTAGCTTCCATTCCCAGAAGGATCCGGGTGCTGAAGAATCTTTCCATTCAAAGGGGGTTCGGGAGAACTGGCTCACTCTGTGGCAAGGTGACAAGGTGACGGTCAAGATACTTCCGTATTAAAGGGGCGCCTGGGTGGCTCAGTTGTTGGGCGTCTGCCTTTGGTGGGGGTCATGGTCCCAGGGTCCTGGGATGGAGCCCCACATCGAACCCCGTATCAGGCTCCCTGTTCATCCGGAGGCCTGCTTCTCTCTCTTCCACTCCCCCTGCTTGTGTTCCCTCTCTCGCTTTGTCTCTCTCTGTCAAATAAATAAATAAAATCTTAAAAAAAAAAAGATTTCCGTATTCAAGTCACACTTTCCCCATCATCCCATCAATGGTATGTTCCCTTTTTAACTCCTTATCCCTTGTTCATGACAGGAATGGCAGTTTCTCTGAGGGCTGGCATGAGAATTTGGTAACCCTTAAAATTAATGGATATTCTGTAAGTGTTCAACGTTTATTTAGTGAGGGTGGAAAGAAACGAGTTTTCTATTAATAAAAATTACTCAAACTTAGGGATTTTTTTAAAAAAAATTTTTTAAGGTTTATTTATTTATTTATTTGACAGAGTGGAGAGAGATCACAAGTAGGCAGAGAGGCAGGCAGAGAGGGAGGGGGAAGCAGGCTCTCTGCTGAGCAGAGAGCCCAATGTGGGGGTCGATCCCAGGACCCTGAGATCATGACCTGAGCCGAAGACAGAGGCTTCAACCCACCGAGCCACCCAGGCACCCCAAACGAAGGGATTTATAACGTAGTTTCCTAAACCAGAAAACATTCTGGGAAGGATAATTTTATTTATGCTCTAGCAATAACCACAGTTTTGACTATTGCCATGAATAGATTTGCCCATTGTTGAACTTCAAACAAATGGAATTATACAGTATGTATGGGGGTGGGGACTGGCTTCTTTCATTCAGCATTTTTTTTTTTTTTTTTTGGTAACCTCTATACCCAATGTGAAACTTGAACCTACAACCCTGAGATCAAGAGTCACACGCTCCACCAACTGAACCAGTCAAGTGCCCTCATTCAGCATGTTCTTTGCTTGTTTGTGTGTGTGTGTGTGTGTGTGTGTGTGTGTGTGTGTATGTGTGTTTGTTTTTCCCTGAACTTTATGATGAGTATTATCCAGAGATGCCTTTGCCTCTGGTGGTTGCGCAACAACACCCAAGCTTTAGTTGGACGGTGTCCAAATGGAAATTGCACTTTTGTTTGTTTGCTTGTTTTTGTTTTTTTTTAAGAGAAGTAAGTGGGGAGGGGCAGAGGGAAAGAGAGAGAGAACCGTAAGCAGACTCTACATCCAGCATGGAGCCCCACGTGGGGCTTGATCTCACAGCCCTGAGATCATGACCTGAGCCACCCAGGCGCCCCTCATTCAGCATGCTTTTGACATTTATCCATATTATTGTGTATAAAAGTTCCTTTTCTTGCTGAATAGAGTTCCATTGTATGGATATAGCATAATTTGCTTATCCATTCTCCTATTGCTGGATGTTCAGACTGTTCCCAGATCTTTTCAGGCTATTGCGAATAAAGCCACTCTTTTGTGGCTTTATTATAAATATTTATATTTATTTATAAATAAATATATTTATTTATATATAATATTCCAGGAGATTATATATAAGATTATATATATATATATATATATATAAAGATATATAGATATCTTTATATATAAGATTCCAGGAGACCGTCTGCTGGAAGGTCTTGGAGCTGGAGGCTCATCTTTTAGTTGTTAAGCCCAAGTTGCACAGTCAGGTCATAAATTTAGTCACCCAGATTGGTTGGTTCCAGCAAGGCATGACTTATTATTTTTCAAAAAAATGCTGTGTGCTTTTCATCAGTTGCATAAAGAGTCAGGTGAAATCCCAAGTTAACTGGCACAATATTTCAGATTTATTCCAGTGGTGTTTTCGGTGTCCCCTCTAGATCACTGCTGGGAAAATTCAGACCACATGGGTGTGTTTCTCTTATTGTTCTTCTTGTTCTATGGGGGTTGTTCTAGATGGGGTTGCAGACACCTTCACTGCACCACCTGAAACGTAAAATATTTTTTAGTTATAAGAAATTTTTTTAAAAGCATAAAACTAATATACAGCTTAATATATGATTATAAGGCAAACACCATAGTAATCACCCTCCATGAGAAAAGGCAGTACTTTGCCAGCCACTCCAGAAGCCATTTGTAGGCTCTTCTGAAACACAAATCCTCTCCCTCACCACAAAGAATAATACTGTCCTGACTTTTACATTCATTGTTACTTACCTTCTTTTATTTGCAGTTTTATTGTCCAACTATGCGTCCTTAAACACCATAGGTTCTGTTTTTTTGTAATATATATCTTTCAGTTCTTTAAATCTTCAAGTTTCCCCTTTACCTCTTTTGTCCCCTTGTAATTTCTGTGTTAAAAAAAGACTGGATTGGGGTGTCTGAGTGGTGCAGTCAGTTAAGTATCCAACTCTTGGTTTTGGCTCAGGTTGTGATCTCAGGGTTGCGAGATCCAGCCCCAAGTAGGGCTCCATGCTGACTGTGGAGCCTGCCTAAGATTATCTCTCTTGCCCTCTCCCTCTGCTCCCTCCCTTGCTCTCTCTCTCTCTCAAATAAATAAATCTTAAAAAACAAAACAAAACTAGATCACTTGCCCTGTAGAGTTTCCTGGAATTGGGCTCTTGTTGACTATAACTTCAAAATGTATTTATTTACCATTAACCTCTGCCCTCTATGCTTCCTGCAAAGTGATAGTTTAGTCTAGAGGTTTTATCATATTAAGGTTTGATTTCTTGGGGAGCAAGAGTCCTTTGTCATTGGTGATGTCTTCTTCATAAGGAAGCAGATAGTGTCCGTGTGGCTCTCTCTTTGTGTTGCCAATAGCCCCTGAGGCCTAATTCTTCAGGGATTGTGAAATGATGATATTCCAATTCTATCATCCCTTCTTAATTTTATTGTTGAGATGTGTATATATGTGTCTATACTTTCCACCATCATTTATTTGGCCATCTAGTGACTTAGTCATGGGAAAGGCAAGATCAACTTTTTTCTTTTTTTAAGTGAGCCTAATGTGGGGCTTAGAACTCA
>JAQQSY010007062.1:0-10682 GCA_028646535.1 Procyon lotor
CTCAGTCCACTGCATTTTTTCATAATGGGCTTCTGGGAGGAGGAGTCTGCGCACTGCCTTCCCTGGCTTTTCCCAGCCAGGGCTCTCCCATCCCACTCTTCAGTTTTTCAGCTGCTCATCTTTGTTCTTCAAGTCCACAGCCATCCACTCAGTCACAAGCGGGTACTTAGCAGCAAATGCCTTTTCTAAGCTGTGGATGTGGTGAATAGACCAGGGCAAATCCTCCTTCTCATGGGACTTACCTTTCAGTGGTGGGAAGACAAAAAAGAAAGCGATAAGCAAGTCAATGCATGGTGTGAAAGGTAGTTGCTGCGGTTGCTGGGGAGAAAAATAGAATGAGGGAAGGGGGGACGCAGAGTGCTGGTGGGGTGCAGCAGGGAGCGTTGCTCTTAATTATAGGATGACTGTAGAAGGCCTTCTGCACCCCAGGGACAAGATGGCAAAGACCTAAAGGAAGGGAAGTTGCCCTGCACAACTGTGGGGAAAGAATGTTCTAGCTCAGATTAATAACCAGCATAGAGCCCCAAGGTTGCATGTTTGGGGAATAGAAGGGAGGTTGATGTGACTACAGCAGACCAAGTAAGGTAGAGAGGGGTGGGGGATGAGATTGGAGAGGCAGCTAGAGCCCAGATTGGGTAGGGTCTTGCTGACCACTGCAAAGGCTTTGCCTGTTATTTCAAGGCCTTGGGAAGCCCTTTGGGGATTTTGGGGATTTGGGATATTATCTGTCTCTTGTTTTGGTAAGAGCACACTGGCTGTTGATGGACACTAGACTCTAGAAGGACAGAAGCAGGGGGACCAGTGATGGGGTATTGCAGAAGTCCAGAAAAGAGCTCACGATCAGTTCAATCTGGAAAAAGCACAGCAGGCTTGACATGCAGGTGACACTACAGCTAAGTGGTGAAGAATGGGGAGGGATTTTCCAGACAGACAGGAGACTGGTGCAGGGAAGGACATGTTGGACCTTCTGCATACCTGGAGCCTAGGTGGTAGGATTGAGGTGGGGTCTCTTATGGGGAAAGGCACCCCCAAATGCAGGCTACACATTCTTTTTAAGCCCGCATGAAACGTTTACAAAAATTTTATTGTGCTAAAAAGTAAATCTCGACCAGTGACAGATATTTTATACAGACGTTGTTCTCTGGCCAGAGAGTAATAATATTAGAAATAAATAAAAATATAGCAAGTCTCCCAATCCTTTTTTAAGTTTGATAAATCACTTCTCCGAATTTATGGATCAAAAAGAAATAATGGTTGAAATTAGAACCTGTTTAAAACTGACCAACAAGAAGAGAACACTGTGAAGATGTCGGTTCTTCTAAAACTAAGCTACACATTCAATGCAATGGCATTCTAGATTTCAACAGGGATTTCCTAAAGACAAGGACAAATGATTCCCAAAGTCCTACAGGAGATTAAAAAGCCAAGAAGAGCGTGACAGTTTTGAACAATAGCAAGGTGTTGGGACCTATCTGCTTGATCACGTAATGAAGACTTAAAAGTTATATTTTAAGTAGAATAATATCAAGTCATTTTGGTTTTAGTGAATATGACTTTCTGGTTCAGGAATAGACTGAGTGAACATCTAACGGACGCAACAGACAATCTAGGAATAGACGTGTGGAAATTCGGGCACATGGTATCTGACAGAATCATTTGGAAAAGGATGGACTGTTCTAAGAATTGGTGCTGGGAAACGTAGCTCTTCAAAAGGATCTTGATTCATCTGGGAACGCTTCTCTTAAACTGGCGGTGGCTTACGCCAGCGCTTCTCAAACTCGAGCGTTCATGAGCAGCGTCCGGAACTTGTTCAGTTACACTCTTATTCACGAAGTCTGGGTGGAGACTGAGATTCTGCATCTCTGACATGGTCTCAAGTATTGGCAGTGTTGCTGGCCTGTGAACCGTGCTTTGAGCAGCAACAGCTAGATTTTTAGAATACCAGCTGTTTACTTAATAAAAAGATGATCTCGGGGCACCTGGGTGGCTCAGTCGGTTAGGTGTCTGCCTCTGGCTTGGGTCTTGATTTCAGAGTCGTGGGATCGAGTCCTTCATCGTGTTCCTTGCTTGGCAGGGAGCCTTCTTCTCCCTCTTCCTCTACCATTGCCCCCACTTGTGCTCTCTGGCTGTCTCTCTGTCAAACAAACAAATAAATAAACAAATCTTTTTTCTTTTTAAAAAAAGGTGATCTCAAGGATGTTTTGGCAGCTCAGTGATGTCATCAGGGAATCTTTTATCTCTCTGCTCTTCAGTCCTTCCGTGTGATGGTGCACATTGACCTTTTGTTCTCTTGTTGGTTAATCCATTACCTCATGATATCTGCTGTGATTCCAGATATCACATTTATTTTATTATTATTATTTTTTAAATATTTTATTTAACATATTAACACAGTGAGAGAGGAAACATAAACTGGGGGAGTGGGAGAGGGAGAAGCAGGCCTCCTGCCAAGCAGGGAGCCTGATGTGGGGCTCGATCCCAGAACCCTGGGATCATGACCTGAGCCGAAGGCAGACACTTAACAACTAAGCCACCCAGGTGCCCCACATTTATTCATTTTTATTTTAAAAATTTTTAAAAAAGATTTTATTTATTTATTTGACAGGGAGAGAGATCACAAGTAGACAGAGAGGCAGGCAGAGAGAGAGAGGGGAAAGCAGGCTCCCTGCTGAGCAGAGAGCCTGATGTGGGGCTCGATCCCAGGACCCCGAGATCACGACCTGAGCCGAAGGCAGAGTCTTTAACCCACTGAGCCACCCTGGTGCCCCACATTTATTTTTTTAAAAGATTTTATTTATTTACTTGAGATAGAGCAAGAGAGAGAGAGCGAGAGAGCAAGGTGGGGGGTGGCAGAGGGAGAGGGAGAAGCAGGCTCTCCACTGAGCATGGAGCCTGACTCGGGGCTCCATCCCCTGGGATCGTAACCTGAGCTAAAGGCAGATGCTTAGCTGACTGAGCCCCCCAGGGGTCCCTGGATATCACATTTACATTCCAAATAAGAAGAAAGCCCAAGGAAATGTTCCCTCAACTGACCTCAGGTAGAACTGGGTCACGTGGCCACTCTCAGCTGAAAGGAAGCTGGGAGAGAGTGTGTATTAGTTTCTGCAGGTGCTGTAACAAGTAGCCACACAATCAGTTGCTAAAACCCACCAAGTTATTATTTTACAGTTCTGGAGGTCAGAAGTCTTAAAAACAAGGTGTTGGGCAGGATCCTTCCCAAGGCTGTGTGGGAGAATCGTTTCCTTGCCTTTTCCAGTTTCTAGAACCTGCCTGCAACACCCTTGACTGGTGGTCCCTATTCTATGTTCAAAGTCAACAGTGTAACATTTTCAAATCTCTCTTGCTCTCTGACCTCTGCTTCTGTCCTCACATCTCCTTTTTCTTACTCGGACTTTCCCGCCTTCCTCTCGGAAGGACCTCTTACAGTGTGATTCTGTTGGGTCCACCCGGATGATCCAAGATTATCCCTCCCTCTCAGCATCCTTAATCACATTGGCAAAGTCCCTTTTCTCATGTAAAATAACGTAGTCACAGATTCCAGGGATTAGCGTGTGGACATCTCGGGGAGGGGACATTATTCTATCATAGTGTCTGCATTTCCCGCCCGTGTGTATAGTGGGGGATGAATCGAGAGAGAAGGGGATTGCCAGTTTAGCCAGCTGTGTGTGACATCTTAACCATATGGATTTAGTTCAGAGACAAGAGCACAGAGGAGATCCTGGGAAACAGGATCACTTATCCTACTCTAGTCTGAGTTGACATCAGTAGCCCCAATCCTTGGGGAGAAACTAAAAAGAGAACACATTTTCTTGCTGTTCCTCTGTCAACTCTTCATGAGTTGCAAACTGATGTGTTGCTTTTTGTCCAGCAGAACCAGCGGGAGCCCGGAGCAGGAAGGGAAGCCAGAGCTGAGGCTTCTCCTCTTAGGGAAGAGCGGTGTGGGAAAAAGTGCCACAGGAAACACGATTCTGGGCGTAACTGCATTTGTGTCCAAATGTAGTGGCCAGATGGTGACGAAAACGTGCCAGATAGTGAGTGGGACAATAAGAGAGGGGAAAGTTGTGGTCATCGACACCCCGGACCTTTTCTCCTCTATGTCAAGTGCCGAAGATAAGCACCGCAACTTCAGATGCTGCCTGGAGTTCTCGGCGCCCAGCCTTCATGCCCTGCTGCTGGTAATTTCCATTGGCTATAATGAGGTGGAGGACAAAGAGGCAGTCATGGGCATCCACAAGCTGTTTGGAGCCGAAGCCATGAAGCACATCATTGTCGTTTTCACTCGGGAGGATGATCTGGAGGGTGGCTCACTGCAAGATTACATCAATGGGAAGGAGTACCTCAAAGAGCTGGTTGAAAGCTGCAGAGGCCGGTACTGTGCCCTGAACAACAGGGCGAGCGAGGAGGAGAGGGCCCGTCAGGCGAGGGGGCTCCTCTGCCAGGTCCAGCGTTTGGTGCATGAAAACGGAGGACCATATATCGTGAACTTCAGAAATGAAGACCGTGAATTCGTGGTAAGACATTCTTAAGGTCTGCAAGGATCTTTCTTGCTAGAGCCCGTGGGTGGATGACTGGCACGGATGAGGGAGGTGTGGCACTGTGTGATGGGCCGCAGGCTTTGTTTAAGGAGATATTGATCCATGATCTGCCAAGAGGAGAGCACCAAGGCAGAAGGGTGCTTTGAGTATTAACCTTTGGAGGTTGGCCTTTCTTGGTAAATTAGTGAATACATTTAAGTCCTTACCTAACTTTATCTCTCACAGTGTTGGACACACAAATGGGTCCCTGTCCCCTTAGCTTCAGTACAACTACACTCTTTTTGTTTTCTTCCTCACGCCCTTTTTGGCTACTCCAGAGATTCCTGAGCTCTCCTCGCATGGCCTCTGGAAGTTGGCATCTGCAGGGCATGGTTCTAGGCTTTCCTCAACTCTGCCTTCCAGCTTTGAGCTCCGTCGATCGCTGATGGTTTCCAGATTCATCACTCCAGTCCAGGCCCCTCCTCTGAATCCTGCTCCCTTATCTGACTGCTCTTTGACATCTCCACTCGGCTGTCCTGTAGGATGTCGGACTTCACACGTCCTGACTTTTGGTTTTCCCTCTGAAATCTGTTAAGACTTCCATTTTCCTTTCAACTGAGTAAATAGTCGTGCTGCTCACCATGCTCTTAGAACCTAAACTCGGGGGTCAGCTTTGCTGCCACTACTAGCTGGCAGCTGATATCTGAGCAGTCATCAAGTCCTGTGTGGTCAGAAGTCCCCCTTCTCTCCATCTGCACTCCCCCTGTCTGATCCAAGCCAACCTCGGTTCTCACCTGTCTTGTCTTACAAACTACCTTCCCCTCATTCATTCTTGTGCCTTACCCTCAATCCATTTCAGACTCAAGAGCCAGAGTCATATTTTATTTAATTCCTTTTTGGGGAAGAGTTTATTTATTTATTTGACACAGAGAAAGAGAGAGTACAAGCAGGGGGCGCGGCAGAGGGAGAGGAGAAGCAGACTTCCCGATGTGGGACCCGATCCCAGGACCCTGAGATCATGACCTGAGCCAAAGGCAGCCGCTTAACCAACAGAGCCACCCAGGCGCCCTAATTTGTAAACTTGAATAGAAAATGCATTTGTAGCTAAGGAATATACAAAAATTCAAAGGCCAAAAATTTGGCCTTTGAGGAGTTTACTCTTCGGTTTGAGTGGCTCATGCACAAGACACAAAACTGTTCCTGATTCGGGGTAAGTAAGTGAATGTTGGTACAGAGGATTCGTAATGTGAGTGCCAAAGGAGGTAAAGCAAGCAAAAATCCAGCGTGGGGGGCGGTGTTGGTCAGAGTAAACTCTTGAGAACTGATGAGCAGGAGACCCCAACAGGATGGAAGTGAGGAAGGCAACAATTACTGAGCACCTTCTGGGTCCCAGACACACGAACGGACGAAGTCTTCACAAGCACTCTGTGTGATCCTGTTCTACAGGTCAGACCCTGAGGCTCAAGAGAACTTGTCGCTCTCTTATCTCCTAGGTCTGCCCTCCCTCTGGCTGCTTTCTAACCACCTGTCTGTCTCTTGAAGGCTCTCTGGAACAGGGATGTCTGCAGAGAGGATCGGAGCATGGGATGAGCTCTCTGCACGATACCCTGAACACGACACCCTCTTGTTTAAAATGCTGTGATGACTGCCCGCTGATCGTCAGATCAAGTTCAGAATCCCTGACCTGAGCTGGTGCCTCACCCTCTAACTTGCTCTGCATGTGTTGGTCTCACTGGCTTTCCCTGTGGTCCTTGACTTGCATTCATGTCCTCTCTGGAGCTTCCCGCCTGTGATTTGGTCCACCTGGACACTTCCCCTCTCCCATCCGACCCCGTACCGGGTTCTTTTGTGTATCCGTCCACCTCAGCGTGAGCGCACTTCCTCAGAGTGGCTTCCCCACCGGCCCCTCCTTCCATGGCCCCTCGTCGCATGGCCACCAGCGAGCGAGTCAAGTGATAGCTGTGAATGTACTTGTGGTGGCTGCCTCCCCACAGACTCCCTGAGGGACAGAATTCATATCTATTCTGTTGACCCAGGATCTTATTTTTGTCTTCCATGTAACAGAGATAATAATATGTATCTCAGAGATTTCTGTGACGATCCGATGAAATAAATGCTTACGAAATTATTGACAAATACTTGAGGTGTAAGCATGCGGTGATTATCGGCTGCCCTTAGTTTTGTTATTAGTATGATTATGGATGTGTATAAGGTTCACATAAGTCATGGAGACTTTAAGGACTTTAACAATCCAGAGACTGAGCAAGATTCCCACTTTTAGGACTATTACCCAGAAATAGGAACATTCCCAGATATAAAGATGTATGTATAAGGATACTTACCATGGCATCTCTTGAAATTGTAAGGCCAGAAATAACCTGACAGTCTACCAATAAAGGAATTGTTACGTTGGTATGGAATGTTCCGTGTGCATGCCGTGGAGCAAATAGCATGTCCTAAAACAATAGAGCTCATCTATGGGTACTGACTTGTACGGCTGTATAGGACATATTATGAAGCAGATTGCAGAACAAGATGCCTCGAAAGTCTGCTGTGTTTTAGTATATGCTTGTGTGTGTGGGTATAAACTTAGAAAAACACAGAAGGAGGTATGTTAATTAGCAGCTGCTCCTTTTATAGTGGGTGAGGAATTTAAAAATTATTAATTTTTAGATCGTGCACATCTGCATTGTAACAACCCTTGGCATTTAAAACACATGAAAGAACTTGAGTTGTGCCAGGTGAGATGAAAGAAGTCTGATGGTCAGAGCTGAGAGGAAAGGATCCAGGGGGAGGGATGGTGGAAGGGACCCACAGCTTGGGTAAGAAAGCAGAGGGAAAATTTCCTTGGCTTGCCTGGAGATTTAACAAAAATAGGGTTAAAATAAAGTATTGGAAACTTCTAGGACTAGCAGACTCATCAGGATTGTGTATTGTTTTTACCCTCTCTTTCGATTCCATGACAATTTAAATTTTGTGAGTGAATCTGCTTTGCCAGGCAGGGGAAGGGAACACCATCTGTGTGTTTGGCTCTACTTGCCCACCTGGATGAGGAAAGTTCTAAATGTCCCTGGTTCTTAACGTCGGAAGAAGCTTCATCGCTGTCCTGGGGGTGCAGTGTGGGGAGAAGACACCAGAGATGTGTAGGAGTTTCACACCCAGTCTCCTCCTTTGCCCTGGCCCTTCAGATGAACATCCCAGACATCAGTGGGCCAGGCTCTTCTTAAGCCTCTGGATTTTCTCCTGGAACATCAGAAACTTTGGAAGACTTTGAAAGGAATTGCCATTATTATTGGGAGACCGGGGAGAAGGAAAGTTAGAGGTTCAGGTTCCATGCCTTGGTTACATGGCATTCGTGGGGCTGCTCTGAATGAGAACAAGACCCATCTTCATACTTCTGGGAAGCCTGTTTGGGTAGCAGCAGTGGGGTCTCAAGATTGACTGTCATTGTAGACAGGTCTACAGAAGCCAACAAGGAACATGGCCATGGCCTTGATCTGACCACAACTTCCTCATCAAATTACTCTGAATTATATACTTGTGTCTCCATTTCTTTACTTTGCAAAAAGATGAAATTTTAGGTCCCTGTGCATCATTTCCACCTTTGTTTTCTAGGATTATATGAATGAAGCCAGGACTCAGAAGGAGGACAAGCCACATGGTAAGATGATCCTTAAAAATGTTAAGCTTACATCTGTGGCCCTTTGAATGCATCATGCGTCAAAATGAAGTGGAAAAATTAGGTAAGTAGGATCAAAGATGTACTCTGGAGGTCTAGTTCAGCTTGGTGTCCGTGGCCTGTCCCCTAGGGAACTCCTAACACTTGGGAGTAGGTTCTGGACACAGTGTGGGTGTCTCGGGCCTTCCCTGAAATGTTAGGGAGGTGGGCTTACCTTTCGGGGCTTCTTTCCCGAATCATCCTTGTCTTTCTGGCCCTGGATCTAGGAGTATACGATGTTGACCCCCCCACCCCCCGGGAAAGCAGAAATCACCTTCATGGATAACACTCATTTGTGGAATTCAGTGGTGGGGCTCAGTATCCATGTAATGATGGCCATTAGTGATGTATCCTGCACACCTCACAAGTCAGTCCACATAAGATCCACCTTGTTCTGTTTAGTAGGTGCAATTTTGTCCACGGTAAGGGCATACGTGACTCAACCATCCCTTTATTGATGGACTTTCAGGTTATTTCCAGGCCAGCTCTGTGCAAGAACTGAATATTCAGCAATGAATAAGATAGATGAGATCTCTGTCCTCATAGAACTCCCCCAAATAATAATAATAATAATTATTATACTTTCAATTTTAATGATAATCACAATTGACAGTATGTACTGGAAATATATATATATATATGTATATATGTATATATATATATATATATAAATAATTCTGTCTTCCCAGCATATAATGTAATTCTCATAATAACCATACACATCTATACCTCTTAACAGCCTTATGAAGAGGGTGGTATTATCATTATTCTCATTTACAGATGAGCACACTTAGCCAGAGATATGTGAACTCAGGCAGAAGTAGGGTTTTAAAATTCTGTTGATGCCCTTCAGTCGAGACCTCCAGGAATTTTCCTGTTAGTCCCAAAATGATTCCTCATGACCCTGAGGAAATAGCACCAATGCCCTCAGAATGAGAGCATTGGAAGGGACTTTTGATAAGATGCAGACTTGTTTGAGCTGATTTGGTGGAAAGTAGGAGCTTTCCCAAGATGACATAACAAGGATGTGCTCTCAGTGCGTTTCAGTGGCTTTCTTCAAAAGAATGTTCATTCCATCTCTCAGACCTGCGGCTCAGACGCCCAGGCATGGTCCGTACCGATAGTGCCCAGGATGCCCCAGCCTCTGAATATTCCCTGGAGTGGCTGACCCTGCCATTTGCTCAGCCCGAAGGTCTGGTGCTGACCTTGGATGGAGGAGAAGTGGTGGGGGGGCAGGGCATGTGTTGTGCGGAGATAGTTTTGTGGCACAGGTTTCTGCAGTAATTTATCAACGTGCAATTAACATAGAGTAAAATGCACAAATCTTAAGTGTATAGCTCGACGACTTTTTACATATCTGCACAGATGTGACCACCACGTAGATAAAGATCTGGAGCATTTCCATCTCATCCCAAGTTTCTGCTGCATCTCCCCAAAGGGAACTGAATCCAGACTTTTGGCAGCATAGACTAATTTTGTCTGTTCTTGAACGTTATAGGATGGGACCCGACAGCGTGTGGTTTCGTGTTTTGAAGATCTGTGCTTGTTGCATATCAGTAATTCATCCATTTATTATTTTGTTTTTGTTTTTGATTGCTGAGTAGTGTAACATTTTATAAATATACTATCAGGGAGCATTTTATTTTATTCATTTATTTTTTCCAAGGGGCATTTTATTTATTTTTTTTTTAATTTTTAAAAAAGATTTTGTTTATTTATTTGACAAAGAGATCACAAGCAGGCAGAGAGAGGAGGAAGCAGGCTCCCTGCTGAGCAGAGAGCCTATGCGGGGCTCGATCCCATGACCCTGAGATCATGACCCGAGCCGAAGGCAGAGGCTTTAACCCACTGAGCCACCCAGGCACCCCTCCAAGGGGCATTTTAAACTCAGATTCTTCCTTGTCCTGCTTTAGCCTGTGGACTTTATAGCCCAGGCACTGACCTTTGGTAGCAAAATGAAAGGAAATCTAAGGACCAAGACCACTAAAGGCCAAGTTTAACATTTTCACGTTCTTGGGAAATCTTGAGCGTTTTTACATATCTCTTCATTTACTCATGGCCCCCTTTGTGGCTTTTCCTCGGAGAGGTAGCTTCTGACCGGGACTAGAGTCCTGCTGCTCAGAATACTATTGGCATTCTCTAAAAACCAACAAGGGTGAGAAAGCATAGCACTTGTCCACATCTCTGAATTCAGCTGCAAGTAGAGATGTTGAATCTGCTCTTTTGTCCCCCAGGGCAAGGGGAGAAGCCGCTTCAGGCCCCAGGATGCGAGCCAAACCCTGGGCCATCAGAACTGAAGGTCCTACTTGTGGGCAAGCGCGGAGCTGGGAAAAGTGCTGCCGGGAACAGCCTTCTGGGGAAGCGAGCCTTTGAGACCAAATTCAGCGAAGAGTCAGTCACCCAGGGGTTTATGTCTGAGAGCAGAATCTGGAGAGGGAGGAGAGTTGTGA
>JAQQSY010007063.1:0-10682 GCA_028646535.1 Procyon lotor
CTCTTTCTCTCTCTCTCTCTTTTTCTCTCTCTTTCTCTCAAATAAATAAAAATCTTAAAAAAAAAAAAATAGAGGGGCTCCTGGGTGGCTCAGTGGGTTAAAGCCTCTGCCTTCAGCTCAGGTCATGATCTCAGGGTCCTGGGATCGAGCCCCGCATCAGGCTCTCTGCTTGGCAGGGAGCCTGCTCCCGCCCCACCTGCCTCTCTGCCCACTTGTGCTCTCTCTCTCTGTGAAATAAAGAAATAAAATCTTTAAAAAAAAAAAAAAATAGAAAGTTAAGAGAGCTGGTTGCAATGTGATAGGGGCTGGGGGCAAACATGAGTCTAGAAATGAGATCCACAGTCCATGGATCCATGTAGGTAACTAAGCTAGGGAAACAGAGACTTAAAGGAATCAGAGGAGAGGCAGAAATGAAGGAGATTCCTTCTATTGGTCCCTGTATAACCAGGGAGAGCATGAGTCATTTTCACCTACAGACAGTAAAGGAATGGTGGTAAGGTAGGTAGATTGGGGAGCAGAGTGAAGGTTTGCAATTGCTGAAATAGGAATGAAAAGTGACTCAGGAAACACAGTTAATGGACAGCATTAAGAACCAAGGTGACCTTGAAATGTACACATCTATATATGGATCTCAGGACACCATTCTGAGTAACTGGATGATTTTTGTTCAGTCCACCTCCTTCTGAGAATCTATGTCTTCAACTACTGAATTTAACTGATTTCATTTATTAACATTAATGATAGAGTGAATTTCTTTCTACTGTCTTAATTTGTGTTTTCTAGCAACGATGCTTAGTTTTTTCTCCTTTCTTGCTTTTTTAATTCTCTTCTTTATCCTTTGCTGATTTTAAAGTTACTTGCCGTGTTTTATTTTATTGATGAATCTTGTTTCATTTATATATGAAAATTATACTTCATTTTATATGTGACTTAACAATATATGTATATTGACTTAACAAAGTCTAACAATGTATTTGGCCTCTTCCAAAACAATATAAGGACTTTAGAATGCTTTGATGATCCTTTTCCATTTTCTGTTACTGTTTTATATTTTAGTTCCACCTAATATTCCCAAGGTGGCCATTTGTATGGCCTTCACTATTTAGATTAACCGTGTATTTGAGAAATTCTCAGACCTCGTTTCTTCCTTTTGGATTCAATCTTCTTCTAATTGAAGCAAATAATTATTCCTTCAGGGTCCTGTGGATAGTAAATTCTCTTTGATGTTGACTGTTTCTTGGATGAGCTCTGGTCTCAATTTTGGAAATTTTTCAATTATTATAGCTCCAACAGGTGCTTCTTTCTATTCTCTACTTATCTGTTAGATGTATTTTGAATCTTCTCATTCTGTCTGCCAACTCTCACAACCTCTTACATATTTTTCATCTTTTTTTTATCTCTGAACAGCTTTATTTCCAATTTCCTCAGATCTGTCTTCTAGTTCGCATATTCTCTTTCCAGTGCTAGTCAGTTATTTAACCTGTGCACTGGTTTTCATTTAAGTAACTGAATTCTTATTTTTAGAAGTCTTAGTTGTGTTTTTTTCCCAAGCAATATGTCTTTATAATGTCCTGATTTTGTGCTTTATTTCATCTCCACTGCTTTTAAGCAGAAATAGTTAATGGTGAGCTATAGATTGTTCAGTGATCTTCAGCTCTTGTTAGAGTGCTAATCCTTCTGGGATTTTGGGGGAGAGGGCAGAAGGAGGGTTTCTAATTGTCCCCTTTGGTAACACTTCCTTCTGAAGTTTGTAATTGTTTCCTGCAAGCTCATCTTCAAAAGGGTTCATTGTTGTTTTTTTTTTCCTTTGAAAAATTCTCATGAAATATCACTGGTTTCATTCTTCTGGAGCTTAAAGCAGGTCATACTGAGGTCTGTATTTAGTGGGTATGTTCTTTCAGAATCCCTCTCTGATGCTAAGATCTCTTTTCTCTTTTTTCCTTGTGATAAGAAATTTTCTGAAAATAAACTATTCCATTGAAAGAGATCCTTTTGCAACATGGGTGGATCTAGAGACTTTAATGCTAAGTAAAATAGTCAGATGAAGACAAATACCATATGATCTCACTCATATGTGGAGTTTAAGAAACAAACGAACAAAGAAAAAAAGAGACCAAAATATATAGACCCTTAACTCTAGAGAACACGCTGGTGATCACCAGAGGGGAGCTGGGTGGGGGATGAGCAAAATAGTTGAGGGAGATGAAGAGTACACTTCTCACGATGAGAACTGAGTGATGTATAGAGTTGTGGAATCACTGTATTGTAACCTGAAACTAATATGCCACTGAATGTTACTACACTGGAATTACATTTACGGTAAAAAAAAAAAAAGAAGAAGAAGAAGGAAAAAAAAGAGAGAAAGAAATTCTCTTTGTGAATTTACATATTAACTCTTTCATAAAAATTAAAACAAAATTCCATTATGCTATTTCCACTGGGTTTTCACTGTCTGGAATTCTGGTTTATTTTCAAGTAATATATATGTAAATATGCATACATACGTACGTAAGTTTATTTATTTTCAAGTATATATTTTTTTTCCGTGAAATCTTTCTCATTTGAAATGGAGCTCAGCAGCTTATATGTCCCGTGCTTCCCAACTGGAAGAGCTGGCAATCTCACCCTCGTGAAGGACAGAGTATGTCACCTCCTTTCTCACTCAAGCACATTAAAAAAATACCACAGCATGGAGCACTTGGGTGGCTCAGCCAGTTAAGTGCCTGACTCTTGATTTTGGCTCAGGTCATGATCCCAGGGTCATGAGATCGAGCCCCGTGTCAGGGCCCACACTGGGTGTGGAGCCTGCTTAAGATTCTCTCTCTTCCTCTGCCCCTCCCCCCACACCTATGCACAAGCACATGCGCACGCTCTCTAACAAAATAAGTAAAATAAAATAAATAACATGGCAGCTTCCTAACCTCATAGCAGCCGTCCCCACCCAGACCCGTCCCACCCCCCACGCGTGGACATGTGTGTACTGACACAGAGAGGCCAGGCCGATGGGTTGGCTGCAACATCGGACCACTGTTTCCCCCGTTAACAGGTCCAAGAGGCCAAGGTGACGGAAGTGAAAATCAATGAGGCCCGAGAATACTACCGGCCAGCAGCTGCCCGAGCCTCTCTGCTCTACTTCATCATGAACGACCTCAACAAGATCCACCCGATGTACCAGTTTTCTCTCAAGGTGACCTACACCTGCAGTTTTTCGCATAATCATCGTAATACAGCCCCCACAACTCTCCGCGAGGGCTTATCTGTGGGCTCCATCAGCTAGGGCAGGTCTTCCAGATCAAGTCCGGGAAGGCAGCTACAGTGCCTTCAGACCCACGTCACAGTCCTCATCTCTTTAACTGGGTCATTCGGGGCTCACGGGTTACTTGGGCTGGAACACGAGATGCCACGGCCTGACTCACTCAGCACAGACGACGTGGTGGGTGCTGGGGAAGGAGGACGGAGAAATATCAGAAGTGACCCCTGCCCCCAAAGAGCTTCAAATAGGATAGAGGGACAAGCAAAGGTACATGCCATTCATACGCACTAAAGACCAAAGCAGGCAATAATAGCAGTCCAGCCTTAAATGACTTGTCTTATTACCCTGATATCCTCAAAGCTACTGCTTTATGGTTGCTGAAATATTTCTAAATCACAGACGTTAGCAAATTGTAAGTGCTGACTAAACTTAACTCACTCATGAAAAAATAAAGCCCTATAAATTTTAAGCAAGTCACTGAACGTGTATCTTTCTCTCCAAGGGTGTTCAGGAAAAGACCACAGTTGGAGAGACTTTGGGGGTAGTGGAGCATTTCTGAACAACCTCCTTGTTTGACTTAACAGAGGATAGACACACACACACTTAACACCCTCACACACACACAGCACACAGCTCATTCTGTGAAGGTCAACCGCCGTATGGGGCCAAGGGCTAGGGATGGAGGTGAGCAGGTGAGAAACCAGGACGTCTCCAGTACCTGGGGCTCACTAAATTGGCTCCTTCCCTCAGCTGCAGATTACATGAAATGTGCTTATAATATTTTATGGTTTGGGGGCACCTGGGTGGTTCAGTCAGTTAAGTGTCTGACTTGATTTCGGCTCAGGTCATGATCTCAGGGCTGTGAGATCGAGCCCTGCATGGGGCTCCACACTGCGCGTGGAGCCTGCTTAAGACTCTCTCTCTCCCTCTGACCCTCCCACCCCCTCTAAAAAAACTAACAGTAAGTGTGTGTATATATATGTATATATATGTATATTAGTACTTGGCCTTGTATTCAGTTCAAAGCAACAGATGAAAGAATTATGGAATATTTTAAAACCGTATGAAAGTTAGCATGATAAGCCTCATAACTACAGGATCACTCCTTAGTTCTGTGAGTCGTTGAAAAGAAAAAAATGAAACCCATGAAAATATGTATTCTGAAACATGTAAGTTTTTTTGAAGCACTAGCATCCTGATAGAGGCTTGCCTCATCACTGAAAGCACTACGTGGGGGAGGACAGGATTGTGGGGACCCATACTGTTACTAAGAATTGCCAACCAGCTTGATCACTGGAAGCAAATTTAAGTGCTTAATCATAACGAGATGAAGTGTCTTCAGAGGCACCGAAACAACAGTACACTCTGAAGCTTTGTGTCATTGAAGAAAAACCAGCCACGGGAGTCCCCGTGGTCTTGGCTTTGGTCTGAGGTTGGACTTGATAGTTTCTGTTCCAGGCAGAGAAAGGAGAGGCATTCTCAGAGTAGGGAAACCACAGACAGGCCAGTGTGGCGCATCCCAGCCCTCTAACTTGTTTTGGGCCGGAATATGTTCCAATGTGTCTTATTTGTTTTTACTTAAGCAAAAACTCTTTAAGAGCCAGTCATGAACCAGCTTGGAAGTTCATAACATTGTCACAATGGAACCTACGTGACTGTGATTTTTCTTCGAGACTCAGCCAAAGGCTATGTCCTTACCAGGTGCTCAGAGTGTCTTGAGAAGGACGACCCCTCTCTGAGGTTCCCTGAAGACTGATGGAAGGCCCAGCTCCCTCTGTCGTGTGCCTTCCATGGAGGGGCCCAGCTGGAGGAATGGCGTTTCTCAAAGAAATGTCTAATCCCCAGCCTGCCAGGTGCAGGGAAACATCCCAGGGGATCGGGTTGAGGGTGGTCAGAAGATGTTGCTGCCATCCTCAACACCAAATGAAGAAGGAAGCCTGCGAGGGTTTCAGTAACAAGAAACACCATGGAACTAAGAAATAAAGGAATCCATATTTCCCCCCATTTTGCAAATGAGGAAATATCGGGACAAAGAGTTTATATTGGTTTCCATTGAGGTTCAAATACCTGGTGTTAGAAAAACCTCAAACTTTTTTAAATTTTCTTTTTGGAGCCACAAAAGGGAAATAGAGAAAAGACTAGAAATCTGCATAGCCACGAATTGAAAAGGCCCAGTGATACCTTGATTTCAATTTTCTTTAACGATGTGTTGCATAAATACCAACATTCAAAATGTAGCATTCCTAATATTTTTATAAATGCCATATACTTTATAATAATGAAAAATGGGCTCATGTAAATTTGTATTTCATAAGAAAGCCTTCATGTTCAAAAGATGTCGCCCAAACTGGCTGTGCGCCCTGCACCCTGATTGCAGGGAATGTGTATCAGGAAATAAGGAATGCGTAAGAGGACTCTCCAAACGAATGCACAATTCATAGGAAGGAAAACAACGCGTGAGGTCCTGATCATTCCCAAATGGAAAAGCAATTAATTTGAAAATACTCTTGAGTGCCTAGGATGTTTACAAGAGTCTCTTTAAGGTAATAAATTTGTCCAGCACACTTGGCTTCTACCATCAAGAATTGTGGAATTGCCTGGCTAGGATCGTGAAGCCAAACCAGTTATTATTGGCTGTGTGTACTCTTTTTTGGGGTAGTTATCCAGCAAAACTTACTGGATCTAATTTAATGATTTGAGTACTGGACAATTACTTTTCACTGGTCAAAACTGTAGGCTCTTGTCTGTATGCCCCATAGCTTTGCCCGCTTTGTGGCAATGTCATAATTCACACAAGCAAACTAAGAAAAGAGTTAATAGCATATTGGGTTGTTGCCACTGTCCCTTCTTGGCAGGATGTGCTGGGAAATCATTTCTGTGACTGGCAAAATAGAGTATTCTTCCCCGGTAAGTCTACAGGCTGTATACAAAGAGAGCTGTGTAAATTACCAGTGTCCACCCTCCTGTCCCCAGGCATTCAGCATCGTCTTCCAGAAGGCTGTTGAGAAGGCTGCTCCAGGTGAGAGCCTCAAGGAGCGTGTGACCAATCTGATAGACAGCATCACCTTCTCTGTGTACCAGTACACCACCCGTGGGCTCTTCGAGTGTGATAAGCTAACCTACCTTGCCCAGCTTACCTTTCAGGTAAATGTGGACTGAAGAAGTTTATGGGAAAGAGGTCATTTTCCAGTGTCCAACCAGCAGGAGTAAAGAAAGTTTCTTCTATTCACACCACTTCCCACAGAATGTGAAAACTATTTGGCTCTAAGCAGAGGCATCAGACAGGAAGGTCCAATATGGCGCACGCGTGCTGCCTCACCATTGTCCCACTCATGGCAGCCATGTCTTATCAACTGTTGTACTTGTTTACCTTGGATGACCTCAGATCCTCCTCAGCATAGCTCTCCAGCAGCCACTACTCATACCCAAAACTGGCACAAACAATGAAACTCGATGGCCATACCAATAACTAGATACTTTTTGAGATGCTGTAAGAAATTTACAGCATCCCGGGGCACCTGGGTGGCTCAGTCGTTAAGCGGCTGCCTTCGGCTCAGGTCATGATCCCAGGGTCCTGGGATCGAGCCCCGCATCGGGCTCTCTGCTCATCGGAAAACCTGCTTCTCCCGCTACCATTCCCTCTGCTTGTGTTCCCTCTCTTGCTGTGTTTCTCTCTGTCGAATAAATAAAATCTTTAAAAAAAAATAAAAAATAAAAAAGAAATTTACAGCATCCCTCATGATTTATTTACTTTGAGAGATGCAAGTTTAATCTGCCAAACTTCCCATGTTAATTGCAAATGTCTTTTCATAGCCATGGCAGCCTTGGCCTTGAAAAGGTCCTTAGGAACTCTGATTCTCAAGAGTTTGGACGCATCAGGAACTTCCAGTGTTAATTTAAAAAAAAAAAACTTTGCCTGCCACTTATTCTCAACATCAAAAAGCCACGAAAACTTATTTTCTTGCATTTATCCCTCTAATCACTTAGGATTGGGATTTTTTTCCATAAATTAATTGGGAGCACACACCAATTGCCTTGAAGGCCTCTTTCAGTTCTAAACACCAGATAGTCTATGGTCACTTCTGGGCTGGCTCTGTTTGCACGTTCCGAAGCCTGAATGCATGGGAGCGTGGTAGTGTGGCTTGTCCCCCTTACCCTCTGTATTCCCTCTCCAGCCCAGATGAGTGGGGCCCTCATAAAAAGAATTCAGGGCACCTTGCTGGCTCAGTCAGCAGAGCATGCAAATCTTGACCTTGGGGTTGTTTGAGCCCCACACTGGCAACAGAGATTACTTAAATTTTGTATTTTGGGGGCACCTGGATGACTTAGTCAGTCAAGCATCCGATTCTTGATCTCAGCTCAGGTCGTGATCTCAGGGTCGTGAGTTCGAGCCCCACATTGGTCTCCATGCCAAGCATGGAGCCTACTTTAAAAAAGAACTTAAACCCCAGCATGAACTATCTTTCCTCCTGCCACTCGTTGCCCCCAGGCTCCAAGGAGCTCCCAACCCTAGCTTTCACTCTTCTCTCCTCATAAATATTCTAACCTCATTTTACCAGGCCTTTTTCCCTCCTCAGAGACTTTTCCTCAAATTTGTCGAATTCTTCTTAGTGAGCATTCCCATCTGTAACCTCACAGCACAGAACACCATTTAAAGGGGGGAGGATAGTTCCCCCAAGCACTTCTCAGTGTGAACCATTGGCTCTAGCCAAGCTGAAGGCTCTACCCTCCCCTGCACACTCTTCACTAGCTCCCCTCCAAGCCTCTGCCCATTCCTCGACCCCTCCCTGGAGCACCTTCCCTTCCTGCCTAGACAGCCCCCACCTCTTAGCTTCTCTGACACCCAGTTCAAAACCATGTGTAAATGGTTTAATCAGATTAATCTTGCCACCCCTGCTTGCCGGCCGCTCCCCTATTCTGGAAGCCCTTTTGCACTATTGATTCACATAAGCATTTCTGTTTTGCATATATCCGTATGTGACTTTGACATTCTCCTTGAGTCCCGTCATCTGTATGTGTCATTGTCTCCATGTGATTGCGGGGACGTACTCTATGGCATTTGAGACTGATGTACAAAATGCTTGCCAACTGAGGTACCTAGTCATTCACTGTATGCATTTAAGTCACCCTGATATTTGGGGCGGATACACGTGCACCCAGGAGTGATTTGTACAGATACCCACCTTCTTCCCCTCCCCCCTCTTTCAACAACCAACACTGGTGCAAAGCTCTAGGGTTCAAAGCAGCAGTAATTACCCTGAGTGCCAACCCCAAGATCTCCAGGACCCTGTGACCCCCCCCAGCCCCCTAAAGAAACCTGGTACCATTCTTCCATATTGCAGATTCTCCTCATGAACCAGGAAGTTGATGCGGCAGAAGTGGATTTTCTACTTCGATCTCCAGGACAGACGGGCGTCACCAGTCCCGTGAGCTTCCTCTCCCATCAGGCCTGGGCTGGTATCAAGGTCAGTAGAAAAGGCCCCCCAAGAAAGAAATCAGGTTCTCATCTCTTGGAGCTCTTCCCCTGACACCGTGTCCCCATGATGTCAGCAGGGCTCCCTTTGGGGATTCTAGCATGGAGCTGTGTTCAACATAGGTGGGGGTTTTTACCTGGCCCCCTGCAGCAGAGCTCACCCTTCCCAGACCTGTTGGGGAAGCCAGGGTGTGTGCAAGGCAAGGGCTCTGCCTCCAGGATGTGGGGAAACAGTAAGATCCCACAAGCTTCCCGGCCTCAGCGGAGCTTTGTTTCACCTGTTGGTGCTTAGGGCCAGAAGGTGGGCTCCTCTGTGAGGCCCTGGGGCTGGCATGGGGGTGCTCCAACAGGGCTTCCAGGAACCAGACAGATGGCAGGCTCTGTTGGGGCATGTCCGTGGGAGTCCCAGCACAGCCTCCAAGCAGGGCACGCATTCCAGCCTGGGATTCTCAGTGATTAATAATAGCTCACATTTACTGAGCATCTTAGAAACGCATTTTATTCTCATGGTCACCCAGCAGGTAGGTGGTATCTGTTCCCGTTTAACGCAAAGCCCATTTTCTTGCCATGTTGTGCGGCTTAGTTTATTTTTTGTTTTTAGATTTTATTTATTTGCGAGAGCGAGTGCACATGCATGTGTACATACAGCACGTGAGTGGGGGGAGGGGCAGAGAGAGAGGGAGAAGCAGGATGTGGGGTTCGGTCCCAGGATGCTGGGATCATGATCCGAGCCAAAGGCAGCCAGCCAACCAACCAACTGAACCACCCAGGTGCCCCTGATTTCACTAGCTTTTATGCACCTCTGTGTGTGTGTGTGTGTTTAGTTTTTCATACGTGAAGGTTCATGTAACCATCACCCTAGTCAAGATACAGATAATTCCATCACTGTAGGGAGCCCTCATGTTGCCCTTTATAACCAGAACAACCTGCTCCCTCCCCTAATGCCCAATGCCTGGCAGCCACTCTTTGTACCTCTTCATTTGTATAATTTGATCCGAGGATGTTATGTAAATGGAATCCTACAGTATGTAACCTTTGTGGACTGGCTGGTTGGCGGAGCATAATTCCCACAAGAGCCATCCAAGTTGATTTACTTTGTAACAGAAGCCCAGAACTTAATATTTATGAGCATGCTCTCCTCTTCAAAGGGACCATCTTAGGAAATTCAAGGCCAATTCCATTCAGGCCGTCATTGCCCAAAATATTTTTCTAGCTTTTTCAGAGTCTGCCACTATTCTTTTCATCATCTGTATCTGAATCAGGGCTTTATCTAAATCAGGATTCATTAAACTTTCTGCACAGGGTCACATAGTAAATATTTATCCTTTGAGGGCCAGACTCTGTCATAACTACTCAGCTCTGCCAAAATCACACACAATACAGAAGCAAATGGAAATGGCTGAGTTCCAATAAAACTTTATTTACAAACACAGGTGGTGGGCCAGATTGAGTCTGTAAGCTATAGTTTGCTGATCCCTGGCCAAAATAATAAAGGTGTGATTTGACTTTCATTTATTAACTGCATTTGTCATTCTGAGCCCATCTGGCAAATAAGTGGAGGAGCAATACATTGGAAAAGAAATAAGGAAGAACCCCATTCACAACAACAACCAAAATACCAGAGTTCTAAAATGCCTAAGAAAAATCAAAGTAAAGACAGAGACTTATGGAGGTATGGGTAGAGGACTGTCAACTTCCCTAGGTTACATAAGATAAGAAGGAATTGACATACTATAGAGTAGCACCTTCCAAAAGAAATATAATGCATGTCACATGTGTAATTTAAAATTTTGGGGACGCCTGGGTGGCTCAGTCAGTTAAGCCTTTACCTTCACTCAGATCATGATCCCAGAGTCCTGGGATCAAGTCCTGCATCAGGTTCCCTTCTCAGGAGGGAGTCTGCTTCTCCCTCTGCCTACTGTCGCTCCCCTGCTTCCATTCTCTCTCTCTCTCTCT
>JAQQSY010007064.1:0-10682 GCA_028646535.1 Procyon lotor
GTATGGGAGAGAAAGAAACTCTATCTCATTTGCACCATGATTCTTCAGGGTTTCCCTATAAATACCCATCAATCATTAGTCAAGACAATGTAACAGCTAACATTTATTTATCATTTATTATATATTAAATACTGGGCTAAGGGCTTTACATAATCTTTCATAAGCTCAAAACAACACTTTAAAGCAATTACTACTATTCCCAGAGACCCAGGCTTTGTGGAGGAAAGGCAGCTTGGCTGGAGCCACTCAGCTACCACGGCCTGAACACAAGCCTATCTGCTGCCAATGCTATGGCCAGACTGAGACCTACAGTCCTTTACATTCTAAATTCCATTTGCCTGATACAGAGAGCAACCATGATCTCCTTCTACAAATCATTCCAAGAACACTGAGTTGTGTGTCCCTTTATATATCCCCTCCCAAGACTCTGCAGAAACAAAAATATATAATATTCTCATTGGTCATGGCCATGATTTTTTAAATATGATACCTAAAAAGCAAAAGCAACAAAATAAAAAATAAACAAGTAGACTACATCAAACCAAAAAGTTTCTGCAGAGCAAAAGAAATCACCCACAAAATAAAAAGATAATCAGCAGAATGGGAAGAAATATTTGCAAGCCGCCTATGTCATTAGCGGTTAATATCCAAAACACACAAAAAATTCATACAACTCAACAGCAAAAAAACAAATAACCCCATTTAAAAAATAGAGACTTTGGAGAATAGAAACTTCTCCAAAGAATGTACACAAAAGGCCAACAGGTACATGAAAAGATACTCAACATCACTAGTCACTGGGGAAATGCAAATTTAAACCACAGTGACCACAATGAGCCATCACCCCACAGCTGTTAGAATGACCATTATCAAAAAGACAAGAGGATGCGGATGCTGCTGAGGATGCGGAGAAAATGGAACCCTTGCTCCCTGTTGATGGGATTGTAAAATGGTGCAGCCACTGTGGAAAAAACAGTATGGAGGTTCCTCAAAAATTAGAAATAGAACCATCATATAATCCTTGGGCACCTGGATGGCTCAGGCGGTTAAGCGTGTGCCTTTGGCTCAGATCATGATCCCAGGGTCCTAAGATCAAGTCCTGCATTGGGCTCCCTGCTCAGCGGGGAGACTGCTTCTCCCTCTGCTCTGCCTCCTGCTCATGCACTCCCGAGCTTGCCTGCTCTCATTCTCTATCTTTCTTTTGGTTTTTTTTTTCCTATCTTTCTTTTGTGTGAGCAAAAAATAAATGAATCCCAAGGTAATGAAAACACTAACTCATAAAGATATATGCATCCCCGTTGTTCATAGCAGCATTATTTATGGTAACCAAAACATGGAAACAACAGAAGTGTCCAGGTGTCCATCAATGGATGAATGGAGAAATGTATATTGTATACATGAAGTATATATATCTAAATAATAGATATATAATGGAATATATATAATATATGCCATATTTTAAAGGAATAGTATTCAACCATAAAAAATGAGGAAATCCGGGGCACCTGGGTGGCTCAGTGGGTTGAAGCCTCTGCCTTCGGCTCAGGTCATGATCTCAGGGTCCTGGGATCGAGCCCCGCATCGGGCTCTCTGCTCAGCGGGGAGCCTGCTTCCCCCTCTCTCTCTGCCTGCCTCTCTGCCTACTTGTGATCACTCTCTCTCTCTGACAAATAAATAAAATCTTAAAAAAAAAAAAAAAAATGAGGAAATCCTACCATTTGCAACACCATGGATAGACTGTGAAGGCATTACACTAATAGAAGTCAGTCAGACAAAAAGACAAATAATGCATGATCTCACTCATATGTGCAATCTAAAACAACAACAAACTCATAGAAACAGAGATCAGACTTGTAGTTACCAGAGGTGGGGGTAGGGAGGAGGAATTTGAGGAAGGTGGGTAAAAAGTACAAACTTCCAGTTGTAGGATAAATAGGTACTAGGGGATGTAAAGTATAACATGGTGACTATGGCTAATGCTGCTGGGTGACATATAGGAGAGAGGTTAAGAAAGTAAATTCTGGGGCACCTGGGTGGCTCAGTTGGTTAAGCGATGGCCTTCAGCTCAGGTCATGACCCTGGAGTCCCAGGATCAAGTCCCACATTGGGCTCCCAGCTCAGCAGGGAGTCTGCTTCTCCCTCTGACTCTCTCCCCACATGTGCCCTCTCTCTCTCAAATAAATAAGTAAAATCTTTAAACAACAACAACAAAAAAGTAAATCCTAAGAGCCCTCATCACAAGGATTTTTTTTTTTGCTTTATTTTTTCTTCTTTCTTTTCTTTCTTCTTTATTCTTATTTCTTATTTATTTCTTTATTTTTTCTTCTTTCTTTTCTTTTTAAGAAAGAACTGTATGAGAAGATGGATGTTAGATGAACCTAGTACAGTGATCATTTCACAATGTAGGTAAATCAAACCCTTGTGCTGTACACCATAAACTTATACAGTAATGTATGTCAATTATTTCTCAACGAAACTGGGAAAAGAAAACTCTACACTAAATGGTTAACAGTTTTTGGGTTTCAGTTTTTGTTATTTGGGTTGTTCTTTGTTTATCTGTTTGGTTTGGAAAGGAGACATTATGGAAGACCTTTATTTTCTATATTACAAATACAGAATATATTACATATATATTACAAATATTCTATAATGTTTGAACTTTTTATAATGTTTTTTATAACCAGCTAGTGTTAGTATGACTTTTGTTACCTGAAAAGGCAGTAAAGATTTTTTACATCCCAGGAATTTTCCTATTTGGAATTTTATCATTGAAGAATCTGTCATTGTCCCAGCAATTGCACTACTGGGTATTTACTCCAAAGATACAAATGTAGTGATCCCAAGGGACACATGCACCCCAGTGTTTACAGCAGCAATGTCCACAATAGCCAAACTATGGAAAGAGCACAGATGTCCATCGACAAATGAATGGGTAAAGAAGATGTGGTATGTATACACACATACACACACACACACACAATGGAATATTATCCAGTCATCAAAAAAAAAGAAATCTTCCCATCTGCAACAACGAGGAATTTGAGAAACAAGGCAGAGGATAATAGGGGAAGGAGGGAAAAATGAAATAAGACAAACCAGAGAGGGAGACAAACCATAAGAGACTCTTAATCTCAGGAAACAAACTAAAGGTTGCTAGAGTGGAGAAGGGTAGGAGGGATAGGGTGGCAGGGTGAGGGACACTGGGGAGAGTATGTGCTATGGTGAGTGCTGTGAGTTGTGTAAGACTGATGAATCATGACCTGTACCCTTGAAACAAATAATACATTATATGTCAATTTTTTTTAAAAATTACCAAAAAAAAAAAAAAAAGAAAGAAAGAAAAGGAATCTGTCATACCAAAAAAGGAGGGGGGGAGGGGCAAAGTGTTAGAGAAATGTAATGATGTGGATAATATGATCTAAGAAAAATAAACTCAGATTTTTTTCAAAATCTATTTTCAGCCCATATTCTAATATGGATATACAGCAGCCCCTAACACTAACTACAGTATAATCAGGAAGAGTGTCAAGCGAAAAAAATTAGGCAAAAGAAAAATAAAGGTAAAAGAAACCAAATGAAAAGAATTCCAGATGTGTGCTCAGTGTACAAAATCCATGGGCTAGAGAGGCTGAAAAAAATTTCTGAGCTTCCTAGCAGACAGGGCAAAGGTGCTCAGAATGTCCATCAGATCATAGGAAGTGAGCCTTAGAAGGAAGCACAACTCATTTTGGCACCAGACCTACTGAGATGATTCTCTGGTAAGCCCAAAGCAGGAAGGTACTCTTTTACATAGTAAATTATGTCTCCAAATACATAAAAGATGCTTGAGTTTTGGGGCCCAGTTTCAAATACAAAAGTTTCATCATTTTAAGGCCAAAATTTGAATAAATTAAAGCCAAATTACATGCACAGTAGCTGAAATAAAATGGTCTCGAGACAGTTGCTGGACTAGTTTCCAACCACCTTCTCCTTTATCATTTTATAGAAGTGATACAGTGTAATTTACTTTCCATAATTTACTCTCATCGCAGATACTAATATCTTAAATATTAGTGACCCATTTTTAAATATGCAGCACTAAAATCATTATGGTTTGACATTTTTATATGCTTATAAAACACATTTTGTTCCAACTGTTTTTATTAGAAGAAATGTGGCCTGCTGAAAACCAAAACCAACATATTTTACTTTGAAAAAAAAAAAAAAGGCAGCTGGAAATATAAAACCCCACACATTTGCTTTTAACACGGCTTGGGAACTAAAACCTGTAATGTGAACTTGACATCTATTAATGGTTTGTTCAAAGAAATGGCAACTATGTTTCAACAGAAAGCAGCACTCTGAGCTCATGCCACAACCCACGGCATCCGTACTGCTCCCCAGCAAGGGAGTGAGTGGGGTGGCCTTGCCTGGCGAGGCTCCCCGGATGAGGGCTTGCTTTCACAGGCCTCTCTGTACCGTTGTGTCTTCAGACTCAAGAATACAGAAACAAATTCTTTGGAATTTAGCCTCTGGGAGGCAAGCGAATTATGCTAACCACATGCAAACATTTATATTACTCCCTGGTTTATTTCCATTACCTTCTCCCCAAAATTGCAATGTAAATCAGATCTTAGAAGACCATGTACGACATCCATGGGTTTTTTCTTTCTATGCCTCATGAAAGGACAAAATTTGTGAAAATAATTATTTCATATCATTTAAATTTTAGCATGCTAATTACAGATGTATTTAAGTAAATGTTGTTTTTTGTGGTTTTTTTAATACAATGCATCCCCCACTCTCTTGCTCCAAATTAAATATGCCAAGCACAAATGAAGGAAGGAGATGCTCAGGAGTGACATTTAGTCCCTGGTCAGGAACTTAGGTGAGGAAAAAGAATGACTCTAAATATAAATAAGTAGATAGTAGATATAAGTAGATAGGAGGGGGTAGAGGCAAAGTATATTGCCAGCACAAGCATCATTGGTCTGAGTGGGTTCTCAGAAAACAGGTCAGCAGAAGCTAAAGGGGTGGTTACCAGGCCAATCGGCCAACTGAGTTCCAATATATTAGCCCAAATACAAGTCTGTAAGTTTTTTGCTAGTTGATCCCTTATTATGTGCTTCCAGTTGGAATGTCAAAACCTTACATGAACAACAACCAAGGGGGGCTTATCACAGGAATGCAACACTAGTTCAATATGCAAAAACCAACCAATGTAATTACCAGATTAACAGTCTAATGGGGGGGGGGGGGCGCGGCAACATAATCCTATCAATTGATGCAGAAAAGCATTTTACAAAATTCAGCATTTACTCACGATAAAAACTCACCAACATAGGAAGAGAAGGAAACTTCTTCCACCTGATAACCTGCAGCTGACATCATACTTAACAGTGAAAAATTGAATGTTTTCCTCAAAATCAAAAACAAAGCAAAAATGTCCACTCTCGTCACCTCTATTCAACATTGTACTGGAAGTTTTAGCCAGTGTAAGACAAAAGGCAAGGAAAAGAAAAACAAGGCATACAGATTGGGAATAAATTAATAAAGCTAGTCCCACACACAGACAACATGAATGGCTATGGAGAAAATCCCAAGGAATCAGGAGGGGAAAAAAAACTCCTAGGACAAATAAGTGAGTTTAGCAAGTTCACAGGATGAATCAACATCTAAAAATGAATCCTACTTCTATATACATTAGCAATGTACGGTTAGAAATCAACATCATATCATTTACTGAAGTTTCAAAAAACACAATACTTAAGTATAAATCTAAAGTGTGTACAGAATCTATATGCTACAGACTATAAAATCCTGCTAAAAGAAATTTTTTAAAAGACCTAAGTAAATAGAAAGGCATGCCAAGGTGATGACTGGAAGATACAACATAAATAAAATTCATAGGACTTTTTGCAAAAAAAAAAAGTCAATTTTTCTGTCTGTTAGTTAAAAATGAAATATCTTTAAAGACATATTTGAGGGGCGCCTGGGTGGCTCACTGGGTTAAAACCTCTGCCTTCGGCTCAGGTCATGATCCCAGAGTCCTGGGATCGAGCCTCGCATCGGGCTCTCTGCTCAGTGGGGAGCCTGCTTTCCCCTCTCTCTCTGCCTGCCTCTCTGCCTACTTGTGATCTCTCTCTCTGTCAAATAAATAAATAAACAAACTTTTTTTTTAAAAAAAGACATATTTGAGATAATTTATTATTTAAAAAGTATTGTTAAGGGGCACCTGGGTGGCTGTTAAGCATCTGCCTTCAGCTCAGGTCATGATCTCAGGGTCCTGGGATGGAGCCCCACATCAGGCTCCCTGCTCAGCAGGAAGCCTACTTCTCCCTCTACCACTCCCCCTGCTTATGATCCTCCTCTCTCTCTCTCTCTGTAAAATAAATAAATAAATAAAATCTTTAAAACAAAAAAACAGTACTAATAATTCTTTAAGGTGGATAATGGCATAGTGGTTACATTTCTGAAAAATTCCTTATCAATCAGAGATTCATACTAAAGTATTTATGGTTAAAATGACCTGACATCTTAGATTTGCTCTAAAATAACTCTGACTGGGCAAGGGCCAGGAAGGGGTACAGAGACTTGATAATTGTTGAAGCTGATGACAGGTGACAGGGACCTGGGTTCCCATTATAGTCCTCTGACTACATGGTTGTATGTGTTTGAACTTTTCATCACAAATGGTTTTTAAAAATAAACTAAATAATAAGTAATAACTGAATAATAACAGAAACTAAAAAATAAGCCAAAAAATGATCCAGAGAGGATATTAAGGCACATGAGGAACATTATTCAAAAGTTAAAGACCAGAAACTAGAGCCGGATTCTTGTCTGCCTCACCTCACTCCCGTACCCCTAGTGCCAAACACGAGGCCTGGCACACAGAACATAGGACATAGTCCATAAACGGTTACTGAATGAAAAACAAATGGTAAGCAAACAAAGGATAGGCTTATTCTTTGCCCTCAGCCCTTCAGAAGCACAGAGCACCAAGAATCACAATGAATTATTCTCCTTAATCAGGTGCTCCGTTGGTTAAACGTCTGCCTTTGGCTCAGGTCATGATCAAGAGCCTAGGGTTCACTGCTCAGCGGGGAGCCTGCTTCTCCCTCTCCCTCTGCCCCTCCCCCCTCCACCTTGGCCCCTCCCCCCCGCTTGTGCTCTCTTACTCTCTCTCAAATAAATAAAATCTTGAAAAAAAGAAAGAAAGAAAGAAACAGAGCAGTGAACTCAAATGCAGGCAATTCGGCTTCACAGCTATCTCAATAGTGCCTCTTACAAGGACCTGAGAACCCAGGCTCCATCATATATATTTTTGTATTCTTCTCAGCAACTATCACATAGTACAGTATTGGGCGTGCAATTAGACACTTTACAATCTAAACGAGTGATGAGTTACCCAGGCTGTCTGCAAATTCAGAGAACATCTTTAGGAAAAGTTTTTAGCTAAAGTCTGCATTGATCTGAAGAGCCCTCCTATAGTTTCTTTTTAATTTAATTTCACCATGAGAACTTCCTAAAAAAAAAATTATATATATTTTTATATATATACACACACACATATAGATAAAATATATGAAAATATGTATGTGTAATAAAGACAAATGTTAGTATTTAATCAAATGTTAAGATTCTTTATGTAAATATTGCCCATGATGAACCCCAAAACAATACTAATAGAAATCCTCCTGAAGAAATTTATTTTATATCCTAAAGCCCTTTACTAATGTTTTCCCCACCCTCACCCCCTACACATACACAAACAGAAGCGTGCACGCGCACGCACGTGCACACACACACACACACACACACACACACACAGAGGAAACTTCAAAAATTTTCTTGTCACTGAAGAGAGAAAGTACACAATTCCCTCTGGGAATTTTGATCATTCTTAATATCTCTATCACTAAGTTTGTTTTGGAAAACCTCAATATTTGACACAATTCTGGATTACATGTGGTTTAAGGATTAAGAAATGATTACAGTCAGCTGTCTATGCTCTGTCTAATTAGGGGTGTGCTTAACATAGCTCATCTGGAAAAAATTTTTTTTTCCAAAAGATGAGTTTTCCCATTGATCTTTTGCTTTTACACCATATCCTAAAGAAATTTTCATCTTAAAAGAAGAAGAAAAGCTTATAATAACATTTCCCTGCACCTGGCCATCATCCAGACTTTGGTTAGGTCCCATGACGCTCCACTCTGCATGTCTTCTGTGTATTTACACGTGAACTCATTTCAGTGAATCAGTAGTAAGTAGTAGTAAACTAGTAGTAAGCTATGATTTTTAAGTTTAACTCAAATCTTTGCTGACATAATCAGCTAAAATATTAGCAAAGGGGATAGCAAAAACCATCCAGTTAGTAAAACTAATTTCAAACAATGAATTTGAGGCAGAATAATTTTAGTGACCAGAAAGCAGAAGTAAAAATGTCCTATCAAGGGAAACAATAAGCTAACCAAATTCACCACTCTTATCTTACAAGGATTCTGCAGGAAAGCCCAGCACCGCAGGCAATCCACCACTCATACCCAGGAGCCACGGGCGGGAAAGAGAATACGGACAAAACACTGTGACCACTAGGTGGCACATGCGCACCATTTCTTCCATCTCCAAACCTTCTCTATTAGGGCTTTCCCAAAATATCAACAGCATAAAATTCAAAACGTTAAGTGCCTCACTTTAACAAAGAAAACAAATTTAGAAAACATATTTTTCATTAAAAAAATGCTTCCTGGAACGTTCTGCATAAGACATTTTGGTACATAATCATCAAAGACTATCTCATCAAATTGTAATTATAAACTGATGTCCTGTCTCCCTCTCTCTTCTGCAGGCCATCAGTCCAGGATGACAAGATAGAATTGGGATGAATTTATTTTCATTCTTCTCTGTCATGAATACCTTCTACACATGCATAACAAGAATCCCTTCTGCCCCTTCCCCACGGAAGGTGGTTAACATATAAGGCTGTGTATAACTGAAAAAAAATAAAACTAACTGGTGACCTCTAATAGTTCCTGAATCCCAGCAGATGACAATAAATGCCAAGTGACCCTGCAGAGGGTCGAATGTACATCTTTTTTCCCATCCATCTTTTAAAAACAGTTTTAAGGGTTTTGTTTGTTTGTTTTAAGGTCTGTTTGTTTGCTTGTTTGTTTGAGAGAGCAAGAGAGATGAGCTGGGGGAGGGGAGAGGGAGAGAGAGAGAGAGAGAATCTCAAGCCAACTCCCCACTCCCCTCCATCCCCAAACATGGAACCCAACTCGGGGCTTGATCTTGTGACCCCAAGATCATGACCTGAGACAAAACCAAGAGTCAGACGCCCAATCAACTGAGCTATTCAGGCACCGCAACAGTGTTAAGGGTTTTAAAGACATTTTTAAATAGGTCTAGGCTAGGACTTTGCAGCATTCACAAAAAATTAGCAAATTTCCCAAGACCTGGGTGGCACCACTAGATGGAAAGGGCAAGTCTGAGTAATGGGCATTTTGTTTATTTGAATTTTTTTTAATTTGTTTGCGGTCAGCATGGTGCAATTTACTTCTATTTATTTGCAAGATACCACCTCAGTTCTGCCTATTTATTTGTGTTTATTTGCAAAATACCACCTCAGTTTCGGATGGCTACTAGTAGGCTGGATCCCAAGTAAAGTCAAAAGGTGTGTGCCGTTTCTCCTTGGAGACCTCAGTCTCTCCTTTGCCTATCCAACTGTGTCCTTCTCTACTCTTCTCCCTCTTGCTCAGTAACACCTCCTGCTGTTGTCACCAGTGCCCTTTCTAAACTAATCAAAGCAAGGGTCTCGAATCAGCCATTTCCACTCTAAAGCACATATGTGGTCATTTGCTGAGTTGGGCCCTCCTTCCCATGGGGTCCCCTGACACTTTGTTACCTGCCTTCATTTTAGATCCTAATTTCTTGCACTGTAATTGTCTACACGGATAAAATTTGTCAAGAAAGAAGACCAGGTCTTAATCGGAGTTCCCCAAACCATGGTGTTGGTAAGTAATAAGTTTTCCCAAAAATGCTTGTTTAATGGATGTATCCTCTTATCTTGCCCTATTTACATTTTAAGCTACCAGACTTTATCTCCATTTCACACAGGATTTTTCTTTTAAAGATTTTTTTTTATTTATTCATGAGAGAGAGAGAGAGAGAGGGCACACATGTATGCAAGAGCACAAGCAGGTGGAGGGTCAGAGGGAGAGGGAAAAACAGACTCCTCGCTGAGCAGGGAGCCTGACACAGGGCTTGATCCCAAGATGCTGAGATCATGACCTGAGCTGAAGGCAGACGCTTTACCCACTGAGACACCCAGGTACCCCTGATGTAGGAGTCCTTAACTTTAGCGATCAAGAACAAGCTCTTACGTACACATATGCAAGCATTTTTCTAGGAAAGAGATCCACAGTTTTCATCACATTCTTAAAGGGGGTCTCTAAGTCCAAAAATTTGGAAGCCAACTATGCTAAAGAACTTTAGGTATGAGGAATCAGAAAGGAGGTGTATTACTAGGCACCGGGGCCTTCCCAGCAACCCTAAAACCATTTCTGTAGGCAGCTACATACTCTGCTTGCAGGTGATGTCTCCTGACTTGTCCCTACTAAGAAAACCAGACCAGTTTGCTCCCAGGTCGTTGCAACCATATCTATTCACCAAATAAGTACTTTAAAGAAACCACACTGGGG
>JAQQSY010007065.1:0-10680 GCA_028646535.1 Procyon lotor
GGCGAGGCCACGCAAAATAGAGAGCAGCATTCAAGTCCCCCAGCAGAGCGGCGTTGCGCTGCAAGCTGGTCAATAGGAATAGTTCGTAGTTACCGCCTCAGGAGCGGACGATGGGGTTTAGGGGCCATTCTAGGACAGAAACTTTCCCCTCAGAAAGCCAGCAGGATGCCCTGCTGCTTGTTACTTTTGCTTTCCTCTATTAAATTCCCTGAATTCTGCTGTTCACGTTTGATGAGAACTTGCCAAAGACAGAAGTTTGTTTGTTTTTTTTTTTTATTCTTTAGGGTAAATGTTTGAGTGGGTTTATTCTGTCTTTGTCAATCCACAATGTTAAAAGGACAAAAGAATGCGTTTTTCCCCCACTTACAAGTTGCTTGAAAAAAGAACTGCCGGATTTAAATGACTGCTAATTCTGTCATCTCAACCACGTCCTTCCAAAAGTTATTACCTGTTCAGTTTCTATCCCTGCGGGGCAATTTGCCTGTCGTGTGGTCTTGATAGAGGCAGGCTTTTGGTGCTTTTGTTTTGTAGTGCCTCAGGGGCGCCTGGGTGGCTTAGTGGGTTAAGTGTCTGCCGTGGCTCAGGTCGGGATCCCTAGGTCCTCGGATCCAGCCCCACCTCCAGGCTTCCTGCTCAGGAGGGAGGCTGCTTCTCCTCTCCTGCTGCCCTTCCTCCCTCCCACCTTGTGCTTGCTCTCTCTGTCTCTTGTGCTCTCTCTCAAATACATAAAATCTTAAAAACAAAACAAATAAACCCAAAACAGTACCCAAGGGTTGTGTGAGGATTACCCTAGATAAATGTAAGGTGTTTAGAATAGTAGGCTAACAGTATAAGAATCAGGACGCAGGAATCTGCCTTGGGCTGACATGACAATTTGTGGCTTTAATTCCCTGCCCCCCCACTTCCTTTCTAAAAGAAATCAGAGGTCAACCAATTGTTAAATCACAATTTAATTTGTGATTTAAGATATGCTGGGGTGATTTAATTGTTAAATCACCCCAGCATATCTAATGCTTTTGCCCAAAGAGGGCTGGTGTGGAGGCTAGGAGTGGTGGGATGAGGGGTAGGGTGATGTTGGTGTTGGTGGTGTGACAGGAAGTCAAGCATGGAGGTAGCCTATGGGCTAGGGTGATTTTTTTCACTTGGCCTCCAGTAATTCCAAGTATTTCTTTCCAATCTCCTCATGCATGTGTTGATACAGATAGGCAACCTCCAATGCACAGGTTCACTCAGGGTCTCAGAGCAGTTGCAGGGAAGCCCACCCAATCCAGTAGCTTCTGCCTATCCAAAAGGCTGACCAGGCCTGGGCTCCAGGACAGCCACTCATTCTCTGCAGTCTCCCCAGAACAGAAGATGACCATGACAGAGACCAGCTATTCTACCTTCTGCCTCCTGGAACACAGAAACCCCATGTGGTAGGGGGAGGTGGGCATGGTTCCCTAAGGATGGCAGTCCAGCCTCTGCCTTTCTTGGCCTCTACCCTGTAGTTCATCCCAGCCTGTAGTCCTTGTAAGACCCATCTGGGGATGAGGCAACAGGAATTTAATAAGCAGCTCCAGTCCTGTTTTCTGGAACCCTGCAGCTGAGCTGGACCCTGATTATGTGAGGCTCTGTTCCAAAAACCCATAAGAACTGTGGAGTCTAAAGGACTCTGGAGTCACACATGCTTGAATAAAGCAAAACTAAACCAAACAACAACAACACCCTCCCTGAGCCTCAGTTTCCCCATGTCGTCATCCTTTATTAAAAGTACAGAGGACTATGGGTCTCCTGTGTGGCTCAGGTCCCGGAGTCTCAGGATCAAGTAAGCAGCATCAGGCTCCCCGCTCAGCAGGGAGTCTGCTTCTCTTGATGCCCCTTAGCCTGTTGTGTTCTTTCTCACTCTCCCTCTCTCTCAAATAAATAAAACTCTTAAAAAAAAAAAAAAAAGTAGAAAGTACAGAGGGCTAAATGAGATATGGAAGCACTTAGGACAGTCTTCCAGCAGGATGGTCTTGTGGGGGTAGGGGTGGGGCTTCTCTTTTGCACTCAAGCTGTTTGTCAGCCCCTCTCCTTCCCAGAGAAAATCACAGGGTGTTCTACAGGACATGTTGGAGGCCACTGAGGGAAGTCTGAGATGGATGGGCCTGGGAGGTATTGTCCACAAAGAGGGAATTCCAGGTGCCTGCTAGTCACTACTCCTGGGAAGCAAGAAGGGGTTGGGAGTCAGTTCCAGGGGCTTTGGTGGGCTGAGGGAGCAGCTACCACATCCTCATTACCTACCCCCAACTTTACTGGCTACTCTGTGCCTTTTTCCCCAACCCTACCCCTACCTGGGGGAACATTAAGCACTAGAGTCAGACTCTTTGCCACAGTATTTGCCTGGCTGTATAACCTTGGCAAGTCTCTCAGTCTTACTTACTGTGTCTTCATTTCTTTACCTAAAATGGGATAATGAGAGTACCTCCACATAGGGGAGATAACAACACATGTGAAGTGCTTTAGGGTATTGGTAGGCAAATAATAAAATGCTCAAAACATGTTAGCAGTTATTACCTCTACTCCTTTTCAAGACTTTCCCCCATTTTCCTTGTTGATTCTCCAAGTCCGCTCCTCCAAAACCAATTCAAAATTCCCCTTGTTCAGAGAGTCTTCTTTTTTTTTTTCAGAGAGTCTTCTTAGATGTTTTTTTTCAAGGCTTCCTTCAGTTGTTCGGAATACATTTGCAAATGCGGATGAGTTCTTTGGTAAATATTTTTTGTTTTTTTTTTTTTTATGGGTATTTGTGTTTTCTGCCTCTCCACTCAGCAGCAGGGGGAGGGGATCCTAAAGGAGCTGTATCTCCATCCTTTACCTGGAAGTTCCTTTTGAAAGTGCATTATTTTTTCCCTCTAGCTGGCTGATTGAATGGGCTGGGCTGAAAGTGTGGCTATGGATTTGGGAGGTGGAGCTGGTGGGGTTGGAGCTCACTGGGAATTCCTGAATGAGGCTGGGCTCACCTGGGTCTGGGGTGGTTAGGGCTGGGCCAAAAGGCCCTGTTTACTTTGAGGTTAATGACTGGCAGGGTCCAATCAGTCATATTTACCAGGAAAGCCCAAAATGTCCCATAGAGTTCAGCCTCTCCTTGCTGGTGGCACTGAAGGTCTGTTTCTGGGACCATTAATGGTCCCACGGAAAGGGACAATGAGGGCCACCAAACAGAGCTGCCAGAAGAGCAAGGGAGGCTAGAGTGGGGAGGATCTCGAGACCGGAGATTAGTCCCCAGTAAGTCCACTCAGGGGTTTCCCTGAGCAGTCTGGCAGTCCAGTATCTATCAAACTTTTAAAAGTGTACACACCTTTTGGGGGCACCTGGGTAGTTCAGTCATTAAGCGTCTGCCTCCGGCTCCGGTTGTGATCCCAGGGTCCTGGGATTGAGCACCACATGAGGCTCCCTGCTCGCCAGGAAACCTGCTTCCCCCTCTCCCACTCCCACTGCCTGTGTTCCTTCTCTCGCTGTGTCTCTCTCTGTCAAATAAATAAATATAAATCTTAGAAAAAAACAAAACCAACTGTACACACCTTTTGACTCAGTAATCTAACTTCTAGGAATATTGATAACTCCCACAATTGTGTGTGTATATAAAATTATTGCAGGGGCGCCTGGGTGGCTCAGTGGGTTAGGCCTCTGCCTTCGGCTCAGGTCATGATCTCAGGGTCCTGGGATGGAGCCCCGCATTGGGCTCTCTGCTCGGCGGGAGGCCTGCTTCCCCCCCCCACCCCCCCACCCCCCCTCTCTGCCTACTTATAATCTCTTTCTCTTTGTCAAATAAATAAAATCTAAAATCTTTTAAAAAAATTATTGCAATATTGTTTTTGTTAGAAAAGAACTGGCAGCATGGAATGGAATGATATTGTGAAAATTTGTGAAGGACATCTGACTCTTGGTTTGGGCTCAGGTCATGATCTCATGGATCATGAAATTAAGTCCTGCATCAGGCTCCACGTTCAGTGGGGAGTCTGTATAAAGATTTTTTTCTGCCCCTCCCCTACTTGCACTCATACTCTCTCTCTCTCTCAAAAATAAATGAATGAATCTTTAAAAAAAATAGACACATAGATCAATGGAACAGAATAGAAAGCCCAGAAATAAACCCACAATTACATGGTCAATTAATCTATGAGAAAAAGTCTCTTCAACAAATGGTGTTGGGAAAACTGGAACAGCAACATGTAAAAGAATGAAACTGGACTACTTTTTTACACCATATACAAAAGTAAACTCAAAATGAAATAAGACCTAAATATGAGACCTGAAATATAAAAATCCTAGAAGAGAGCAAAGGCAGTAATTTCTCTGACATTGGTCATAGCAATATTTTTCTAGATATGTCTCCTAAGGAAAGGGAAACAAAAGCAAAGAAAAACTATCAGGACTACATAAAAAAAAAATTTCTGCACAACAAAGGAAACAATAAAAAAACAAAAACACAATCAATCTACTGAATGGGAGAAGATATTTACAAATGATATATCTGATATGAGGTTAATATCCAAAATATTTAAAGAACTTATACAATTGAACACCAAAAAACCTGAATAATTCAATTAAAAAGTGGGCAAAAGACATGAACAGATATTTCTCTAAAAAAGACATTCAGATGGCCAACAGACACATGGAAAGATGCTCATCATCACTAATTGCCAGGGAAATTCAAATCAAAACCAAAGTGGAATATCATCTCACACCTGTCAATGGCTAAAATTGAAAACACAAGAAATGACAAGTGTTGGCAAGGATGTGAAGAAAAAGGAACCCTTGTGCACTGTTGGTAGGAATGCATACTGGTGCAGCCACTGTGGAAAACAGTCTGGAGATTCCTCAAAAAATTGAAAATAGAGTTAGCAGATGATTCAGTAATTCCATTACTGGATATTTACTCAAAGAACACAAAAACACTAATTTGAAAAGATAAATGTACCCTATGCTTATTCCAGCATTATTTACAATAGCCAAAATATGGAAGCAACCCAAGTGTTCTATCTATAGAAGAATGGATAGGGGCACCTAGGTGGCTCAGTGGGTTAAAGCCTCTGCCTTCAGCTCAGGTCATGATCTCAGGGTCCTGAGATTGAGCCCCACATCGGGCTCTCTGGTCAGCAGGGAGCCTGCTTCCCCCTCTCTCTCTGCCTGCCTCTCTGCCTACTTGTGATTTCTCTCTCTGTCAAATAAATAAATAAATAAATAATCTTAAAAAAAAAAAGAAGAATGGATAAAGAAGAGGTGGTACACACACACACAGACATATGCACACACATACACAGGAATATTACTCAGCCATAAAAGAAGAATGGAATCTTGCCATTTACAACAACATGGATGGATCTAGAGGGCATAATGCTAAGTGAAATAAGTCAGCCAGAGAAAGAAATACCTTATGATTTCATTCATATGTGGAATTTAAGAAACAAAACACAGCAAAGAAAAAAAGAAGACAAAGAAAAAAAGAGACAAACAAAAAACCAGACTCTTAACTATAGAGAACAAACTGGTGGTTACCAGAGAGGAAGTGAGTGGGGGGATGAGTACATAGGAGAAGGAGATTAAGAGTACACTTATTGTGATGAGCACTGAGTAATGTATAGAATTATTGAATCACTATATTGTTCACTTGAAACTAACATAATACTATACCTTAATTATACTGGAATTCAAAAAGTTAAAAAATTTAAAAACAAAGAATTTTAACCTGATAAATACACATTTAGACAAGGAAGTATTCTATTCAAGTATGGGAAAAATCCAGGGTAAGATTTGTCTTTGATAAATAAAAAGAAACAATTAATAGGAGAGGTGCTGATGTAAGAGAGTACCAAGTAAAGAAAAAGTTTCCAATTAGAGCTGTGCAAGAATGGACATTCTTAGGAATAGGGATGTTGAAGAGTCATCATGGAATGTTGAAGAGTCTAGATGACCATTTTCTAGATATGTTGTAAGAGAGATCTTTCCAGACTGAGGGTTGGACTCAACGAGCTGTAGGATCCCTTCTGACTTTAAGATGTTATGTTGATTTTACCTAGGAGTTTATGTTTCCATAAATTGTGCTCTAAATTGTTTATCATATTCAAACATCATCTTATTTAACACTAATATTTAACTAGTTTGACAAAGAGTGATTTTTCAGAAGACATAACCAAGCAGAAAAATGTAACATAGTCCCTGTCGGGAGTAGCTTCTGCTTGGAATGACTTCTATGATGGTTAATTTTCTATGTTGACTTGGTTAGGTTATGGCATCCAGGAGTTTGGTCAATCAGTAATCTAGATGTTGCAGTGAAGATATTTTGTAGATGTAATTAGCACTTAAAATCAGGTGACTTTAAGAAAAAGGCTTGTAATGCCTCTATAATTCCTCTCTAATGCTGGTGGGCCTCATCCAATCAGTTGAAGGTCTTAGGAGAGAAAAATGGAGGTTTCTCAGAAAAGAAAGAATTCTGCCTCAGGACTGGAACAGAAATCCCACAAGAGTCTTCAGTTGCCAGTCTGCCTATAGATTGCAGACCTGCCAGACCCCACTATCAGAGCCAATTCCTAAAAATAAATCCTATTACATATACATTTTCTGAGTGCCAATTATGTCCTAGACACAGTAATAAGCACTCTACATAATTTTACCCCTAATATTTATACCAACCCTTTATACTGAGGAAACTGAGGATTAGAGGAGTTAGGTAATTTCCTCAAGATTGTAAAATTCTACTTATCTTTCAAGACAGATTCAACACTTCTCTTTGAAGTTCTCCCTAACCACGCACTCTGGGCTCCTCTCTGCTTTCTTGGCATCCAGTACATTCCTCTGTGCTACATAATACTGATCATGGTGTGTTTACCTGCAGGTCTGTCTCTTCAGACCACAGGCTCTTCTGAAGGCAGGGATTTGTCTGCCCCTTTGGAACCTAGTACAATGCCCACTCCCCGAGAGACTCTCTGTGAATGCTATCAGTACTATCATCGTCCACCTGGGGGCAGCATAACCAGCAGCAGGCCCCCTTAGGCAGGATGCACAACTCTGGAGAGACAGCCCAATAAAACCAAACCCCAAAGTGAAAGGAAAGGTCCACACATGCCTCTGTTTACTACTGGCTGGAAGCTGGGACCCACTGTACCAATAGTTTGCTCCATCCCCTTGGGATTCAGTTGAAGACTGAGTACCCATTGCGGACATTGGCTGGACTGCCCTTGAGGACAATGGGGCTATCCCAGGGCATTTGTACCTTGAACTTAAAGACTCAGTGAGAGAGCTGATGGAATGAAAACCCAGAGGGGGCAGAAAGGATCAGCTGCAAGAGTCCTACTTGAGGAGACTTCTCCGGAATAAGGCTGTATCCCCATGAGGTGAAAGGGGAGGAGGAGAATTCAGCACTAGGCTGAACCCTGCTCCTAACTGAAGTGGGTGAATAGAAAACCCAAGCAAACTCATTCACAAGCCCCTTATCTCCAACCCTTCTTTTAGATGTTCTGCTCTTCTCATATGACTTCTAAGGATAGGGTAAGTTGGGGGTATGGACAGGTGAGGTGCTCCTACATCAGTGGGTCTCACCTGAGCTCAGCAGAGAGGTTGTAGACCAAGTCTTTGAAGTACAGACAGGGCAGTCACAGGGGGTCTCTGCAGATACTCTCCTACTTCTCTTACTTGGGGCTACTAGGAAGCAGAAGGTATGTCTTGGGGGGTGGTCATGGTGGAACTGGGGGCAGCAGGGAAGAGACAGGAGAGAATCCACTCATGCCAGAGCACTTTGAGAGAGGTGGAACAGGTGAAGGAATGCGGGAATAGCATGGTATTGCTGATGATTTAAATTTTGAGCAAACAGATGAGAGAAGAACAGGTAAGGGAGGCATCTGGAATCATTTATCCAGAGAAAATAAAAATATTTTCATAGGCTTCACTGACATGTAGGAAGTGACATGTTCAAGATCATATACAATTCCCAGTCTTTTGACTATACACACTACCTCCTCAAACCTAAGGGAATTAATGATGGAAAGTGAGACTTAAAAGGCATGAGGATATTCCTTCACGGAGGAAAAAGAGGTAAAAGAGAAAGAGGAAGAACAGCCATGAAGGAGGGGTGCTCTGGCCTGTTCTCCCAGGGAGAGCCATCTAAGCATAGATAATTTTCCATTTGGACCTGGGGCCCTAGGAGGCCCCTGGAAGCCTCTTTCTCCAGGCAAAACTAGGCCACTTATTGAGCCTTTCTTTCCCTTTTGGCTCTGTACTAGGAAGGGGGGGAAGGACACAGGATGAGACAAATGATTAGCTCCAGGGGAAGACCCCCAAGGGGAGAGAGATACCAGCAGAGGAGGGGTAGAGGGTCAGTGAATCAATGAGTGTTACTGAGTACGTACTATGTGCCAGCCCCAGAGCACAGAGGATGTATGGACACTGTCTTACATGTGAGCACATTTATTGTAGGAAAGGGAGTAGGGAAGGGTGGGAGAGGGGTTGCTAAAGAAAAGGAGGGAGGGAGTAAAGAAATAAAGGGGAGAGGAGGAAAGAAAGGCACAGTTGTTGATGTCTAATAACTCACATTCTAGTTATGGAAATAGGACAACTGGCTAAAAAGCTCAGTGACAAGTGAGCATCTCTGGAAAGAAGTTAGAAAGAATGTTGATGGAGGTTGCAGGAGGGCCTGGAATAGAGGAGTTGGGCTAGGGTGGGTTTCCTTCTCTTCTTCTTCTTTGCTATTTTTTATAAAGGAGAGGAGATTTGAAGGTTTTTTTTTTTTTTTTAAAGATTTTATTTATTTGAGAGAGAGAGAGAATGAGAGACAGCATGAGAGAGGAAAGATCAGAGAGAGAAGCAGACTTCCCACCGAGCAGGGAGCCTGATGTGGGACTTGATCCCAGGACACCAGGATCATGACCTGAGCTGAAGGCAGTTGCTTAACCAACTGAGCCACCTGGGCGCCCCAAAGGTATTTTTTTTTTTTAAATAGGCTCCACACCCAACATGGGGCTTGAACTCACAACCCTGAGATCAAGAGTCATATGCTCTACCAACTGAGCCAGCCAGATGTCCCTAGAGTGGAACTTCTTCTCATCTGTGGACCAGGCTGGCTTGGCAGGCCTGGAGGAGGCTCTCTCTCTCTTTTTGTTTTGTTTTGTTTTGTTTTTTTATTTTTGAGAGAGAGAGAGAGAGAGAGAGAGAACGAGATAGTGTGTGTGCACGTGTGTGTGAGGTGGGGTAGGGCGGGGCAGAGGGAGAGGGAGAGAGAGAATCCCAAGTAGGCTCCACTCCCAGTGAAGAGCCTGACTTGGGGTTCAATCTCATGACACTGACATCATGACCCAAGCTGGAATAAAGAGTCAGAGGCCTAATTGATTGAACTACCCACGTGCCCCCTGGCGGAGACTCTTGCCCAGGGCGCCCCACTGGTCCCTGAGCTCCATGGGAACCCATCTGGGCCTGGCAACCTTGAAGAGCCAGGGTAGCCCCAGGTCCAGGAAGGCCTGGTGTCCTCAGGGTTGTCCCTTTGCCTTCCCTGTTGGGGCAGAAGGGCACATAGTAGAGGTAGAAGTGGGGGTGAGAGAGTGAGTTTTCTATCTCGCTCCAGCTCCTCAACCTTCCTTTTGTTCCCCTATCCCACCCCCACTGTCATCCCAAAAGGTCTCAGAGTTCCTGAAATTCCTACCCAGACAGGATCTTACCTGACATTCAGGGGGCACAACAAAACAGACATATCTAGAAAATGTGACAGGAGCAGAGTTGGATCTCCTTGGAAGAGAGGAAATTAAAATTGGCTCTTAGATTATCACATTCCAACCTTCTCATTGTACAGATGGGGAAACTGAGGGCCAGAGAGAGATATAGCTGCAGATAGCAGCAATGGGACAGCAAGCTGGCCTGGAGGATGGGGTGACAAAGCCAGTATGTCTTCTAATGTGGTGGGGAATGGGGTCACCTGGACCTATCACTTTTTTTTTTTTTAAAGATTTTATATTTTTTATTTGACACAGAGAGAGAGATCACAAGCAAGCAGAAGCAGGCAAAAGGGGGGGAAGCAGGCTCTCCGATGAGCAGAGAGCCCCATGTGGGGCTCGATCCTCCGATGTGGGACTCAATTCCAGGACTCTGGGATCATGACCCGAGCCAAAGGTAGTTGCTTAACCAACTAAACCACCCAGGCGCCCTCACTTTTTTTTTTTTTTTTTTAAGATTTTTAAAATTTATTCATGAGACAGAGAGAGAGAGAGAGAGAATATGAAGGAGAGGAAGAAGCAGACATGGAGCTCGTTCCCAGGATCCTCAGGATCATGACCTGAGCCTAAGGTAGGCACTTAACCGACTAAGCCACCCAGGTGCCCCTGGACCTGTCATCTTCTACCCATTTCTGAAATTGGCATAAATCCCAGAAAATGTCCTTGGGAGGTGTGATGTTGTGATAAGAAATATATGTTTGGTCTTTCTTCGATCCTGGCACAGAGCTTGGAATTTCCTAAGTGATCAGAGCCATAAATGTGTCTTTTGTTATGTTAATGAGGCAACTTTCAGAAAGCCCCTAGGTAACGTGAGAATGGGGGCTGGTTGCCAGGGAGCCACCCCAGAGATCAGAGAGTGGGAACTGTTCCAACCCCCTACCTCCGAGGAGGGGAGAGGTGCTGGAGATTGAGTTCAAACGCCAATGACCAATGATTTAATTAATTATGCCTCTGTAATGATGTC
>JAQQSY010007066.1:0-10680 GCA_028646535.1 Procyon lotor
GCAGAGGGGGCAGTGGAGCTTAGGATTCATTTCATTTTCATTGATTAATAGATTTCTCATTTTTGCCAGGAGATAGCTGCAAAATTCCAATCTATGCAAGTAATTAGTTGGATAGTCTTGTTATTTTCCAATCTAACAGCAATGAGCAAGTGACACCCAAGTTTAGGTGAAATAAATAGGCTTATTTTTGTCATCTTGATAATATTTTTCCACTACTGTTTCCCAATCAATGTATAAATGAAAGTAGCCTCCCTAGTGCTACTACAAAACAGATTTTATAACAGAAGAGAAATATTTAATGTTTCTAATGTGCATGAGAAACACTGTAATTTTTACAGTTTAGATAAAATAAAGATGATATTATATATTCCTCGTTGTCATACAAAAACCTAAGAGCAGATCAATAAAATTCACTTACCTATGTTAGATTTAGAAATGTTATAACAGAAATATTCTGTTATCTTTCACTTAATAGGCCAATAGAAAATTTAATCTAAAATATTTTCCTGAAAACTTTATTGATGAGATTTTTTTATAAAGTAGCTTTTACAATATACAATACATATCCACTGATTTAATTAAAAGAAGATACTTCCTAAAAATACTTGTTGAGGACATTTAATAGGAAATTAATTAGGGGCACCTAGGTGGCTCAGTTGAGTGTCTGACTCAGGATCTTTGGCTCTGGTCATGATCTCAGGGCCCTGGGATAGAGCCCTGGGTCTCTGCACTCAGCACGGAGTCTGGAGTCTGCTTAAGGATTATTTCTCTCTGTCTCCTTCTGCCCCTCTCGTGCTTGCACACTCTCTTCTTTTCTCTCTCTATAAAATAAATAAATAAATAAATAAATAAATAAATAAATAAATCTTTTTTAAAAAAAAAAATTAAGTAGCTACTTTCTAGTCATTTTTATTTTTTGAATTTTATTTTATTTTTTCAGTGTTCCAAGATTCATTGTTCATGTACCACACCCAGTGCTCCATGCAATAGGTCCCCTCTTCAATATCTACCACTGGGGTCACCCATCCCCTTACCTCCTTCCCTTCCAAAACCCTCAGTTTGTTTCTCAGAGTCCATAGTCTCTCATGGTTCATGTCCCCCTCCAATTTCCCACAATTCACTTTTTCTTTCCTTCTCCTAATGTCCTCCATGCTATTCCTTATGCTCCACAAGTAAGTGAAACCATATGATAATTGACTTTCTCTGATTGACTTTTTTCTTTTTTTTTAAAGATTTTATTTATTTATGTGAGAGAGAGAGAGGATGAGAGAGAGAGAGAGAGAGTATGACTGGGGAGAAGATCAGAGGGAGAAGCAGACTCTCTGCTGAGCAGGGAGCCCAATGTGGGACTCGATCTTGGAACTCCAGGATCATGACCTGAGCTCAAGGCAGTTGCTTAACCAACTGAGCCACTCAGGCGCCCCTGATTGACTTTTTTCACTCAGCATAATCTCCTCCAGTCTCATCCATGTTGATACAAAAGTTGGGCATTCATCCTTCATTATAGAGGTATAATATTGCATTGTATATATGGACCATATCTTCTTTATCCATTCACCTGTTGAAGGGCATCTTGGCTATTTCCACAGTTTGGAGATTGTGGCCATTGCTGCTATGAACATTGGGGTACATATGACCTCTGTTTTCACTACATCTTTACCTTTGGGGTAAATATCCAGTAGTGCAATTGCAGGGTCATAGGGTAGCACTATTTTAATTTCTTTTTTTTTTTTAAGATTTATTTATTATTTGACAGAGAGAGACATAGTGAGAGAGGGAACATAAGCAGGGAGAGTAGGAGAGGGAGAAGCAGACTTCCTGCTGAGTGAGGAGCCCAATGTGGGGCTCGATCCAAGGACTCTGGGACCACGACCTAAGCTGAAAGCAGATGTTTAATGACTGAGCCACCCAAGTGCCCTATTTTTATTTTTATTTATTTATTTATTTTTAAATTTTGCGGTTTTTCCCCAAATATGTTTATTTTATTTTTTCAGTGTTACAAGATTAATTGTTCATGCACCACACCCAGTGCTCCATGCAATACATGTCCTCCTCAATACCCACCACCCGGCTTGCCCAACCACCAAAAACCTCCAGAACCCTCAGTCTATTGCTCTGAATCCACAGTCTCTCATGGTTCATCTCCTCCTCTGATATCCCCCCATTCACCCTTCCCTTCCTTCTCACAATGCCCTCCATGTTTTTCCTTATGCTCCACACATAAGTGAGACCATAAGATAATTGACTCTCACTGCTTGACTTATTTCACTCCGCATAATCTCTTCCAGTCCTTTCCATGTTGATACAAAAGTTGGGTATTTGTCCTTTCTAATGGAGGCAAAATATTCCATTGTATATATGTACCATATCTTCTTTATCCATTCATCTGTTGAAGGGCACTTTGGTTCTTTCCACAGTTTGGCGATTGTGGCCATTGCTGCTATGAATATTGGAGTACATGTGGCCCTTCTTTGTATTACATCTGCTTCTTTGGTCTAAATACTCAGGAGTGTAATTGCAGGGTCATTGGGTAGCTCTATTTTTAATTTCTTAAGGAATCACTGCACTGTTTTCCAAAGTGGCTGCACCAACCTGCATTCCCATATCTAGTCATTTCTAATAGTTAATCCAATCCTTTTCCATTAAAATACATTTTGAGCTTGTTCATATTTGTTTCATTGTAAATACTGCTGTCACTTTTTCACATTAAATATACACACATGATAATATCTATAAATCACAGATACATATTCCATGTTATACTGTAATTATCAGTATTCTAGGGTTACTTAGTTAGACAGTGTTTGAAATCACCTGCCAAAACTAAGGTTAGTGTTTGTATAGAAACTTTAAGAACTTTTCCTCTTTTTAGTTATCAACAGAAAGAATGTATATAATAAGTATTTCTGTTAATTAAATGTATCCAATAGATGAAACAAAAAACTGATGGTGCTTATTACTTTTGAGGGCAAATAAAATATATTTATTTTTAATATTTTCCAGGTTGTAGGATATTTAGAGTGATACGTGTAGAAATTAAAAGTAACTTTGGACCATATTTAGAAGGGTGAAGCTGTCAAAGGATGAATACTTATTTGCAACCAAAACTATTCAAAATACAACCTTTTGCCAATAGATCAGAACCATTTATGGATGCAAATATAGTAGTAGATCTTCTTTTTTTTTTGCAGTATTTTCTTTTTCTTTCTTTATTTTCTTTTTTTTCCCAAATACATTTATTTTATTTTTTTAGTGTTACAAGATTAATTGTTCATGCACCACACCCAGTGCTCCATGCAATATGTGCCCTCCTCAATACCCACCACCAGGTTCACCCAAACCCCCACCCCCGCCCCTCCAAAACCTCAGTTTGTTGTTCAGAGTCCATAGTCTCTCATGGTTCATCTCCCCCTCTGATTTCCCCCATTCACCCTTCCCTTCCTTCTCACAATGCCCTCCATGTTTTTCTTTATGCCCCGCACATAAGTGAGACCATAAGGTAGTCTTCTGTGATCAGAGTGCTAGATTAAAAATTGGAACTCTGGGGCTCTAGATTTACTTTACTACTAATCTACATTACCTAATAATATACCCTAAATAAATATTTCAAAAGCACGCACAAGTGAATAGATGACAGCTTATAGACTTTGAAAATAAAATTTCAAAATAATTTCATCTTAGGGGCTCCTGGGTGGCTCAGTGGGTTAAGCCTCTGCCTTCAGCTCTGGTCATGATCTCAGGGTCCCGGGATCGAGCCCCACATCGGGCTCTCTGCTCAGCAGGGAGCCTGCTTCCCCCTGTCCCTCTGCCTGTCTCTCTGCCTACTTGTGATCTCTTTCTGTCAAATAAATAAATAAAATCTTTAAAAAATTGCATTTTATACCAATATTTTTCTTCTATTAGTAGTTCTGAAACCAAGAGGCCCCTGGGTGGCTCAGTCAGGTAAGCTTCTGCCTTGGCTCTAGTAATGATCTCAGAGTCCTGGGATCCAGCCCCACATCAGGCTCCTAGATCAGCAGGGAATCTGCCTCTCCTTCTTCTTCTCACCCTGCGTGTGCTTTCTCTCTCTCTTTCAAATAAATAAATAAATAAATAAATAAATAAATAAATAAATAAATAAATAAAATCTTAAAAAATAGTTCTGGAACCAAATAGAATATCTATAGGGTATATTTGTAAATGCTTGAAGTTAGATTTTATCTACAAATCATTTGTATTATTTGTTAAAAGAAAAAAAAAAACATTAACACTTTGAAGTTGATATATGCAACAGATTTACCATAAGAATTGTATTCTAATCCAGATGGGCTATGTAAAAATATAAAAATAAATAATTAGAAAATGTTGTGTCACATATTGGACAGTTTTCGAAGGGAATATTAGGTCTATGGATAGGGACTCCAGAATTAAAATTCTTAATTATAAATATAACCAAAAAAAGATCACAACTTGGTCAAAAAATATTCTGGGATTTCTCAGTCAGAAATAGCAACAATTGAGATTGTAGGAACTGTATGAGTTCCTGGTCTGGCTTTTTTTTTTTTTTTTTTTTTTTTTATTTGACAGAGAGAAGCACAGCGAGAGAGGGAACAGAAGCAGAGGGAATGGTAGTGGGAGAAGCAGGCTTCCCACAGAGCAGGGAGCCCGATGCAGGGCTCGATCCCAGGACCCTGGGATCATGACCTGAGCCGAAGGCAGCCGCTTAACGACTGAGCCACCCAGGTGCCCCCTGGTCTGGCCTTTTAACTGCAAAAGCCTTAATTCCAGTCTGTCACCTTTTAATGTTGTACTTCTTTGATTGTTTGTGTGTGTGCGTGTGTGTGTGTTTTGAGTGTGTGTGTGTTTGATTCATATCCAATATAAATCCCTAAAATTAAAGTAGCTTGGGACAATAAGGCATAGAGGAAAAGACATTGAGAAGACAGACAAGCATCCAGGTACTTTCAAATAAAGAAAGTCAGGGTTCAGGGTCAAGTTCTATTACCAATAAAAAGTAAAACATATATCAGAACAATGAGACAAGCATCAGTTCATTATTAAAATTAAACACAAAATGAAGGCCAGACTTGTAAATTTCCTAAGTGGATAAAACCATAAAAATCACATAAGCAAAACTAAATCTAACTTATTTCATGAACCTATGTGAAACTTAACTAAGGTTGTTTCTTTTTCTCTAAAAATCATAAATTAAACTTCAGCTGTTCCCCAAATTGGCATGAGGTAACCACTTTCAACACACAGCAGCAGGGCTAGGGAAATTCTAATGCTATAACTAATTATTGTAAAGACAAACAGCCTCTGCATTTTCACTGTGTAAGCTGTCCTATTACAGTGCCCCTCTGAGCCTTGTTCCACCAATGGCTTGAGTTTCCAATTTATGAAATGTTAATATATACACAATATACTGAATATTCTTACTAAATACTATGTTATTGATCTTGTGGTTTTAATTTTGCTATTTATGGAATTTTGACACTATATGAGATAGTAGCAGGTTTCAGGCCTGGAACTTCCCTGTGGTCACCTCAGGCACAGTGAATACTAGAGAGGCTAATGTCACATAAAAAACAAAATCATACCGCAAAACTATGTCTCAGAATAGTTCTTGACTGATTGAAATTATTTAAGGAACTCAGAATTGACCCTACAATTGTACCACTAGGTATTTGCCCCAAAGATGTAGATGTAGTACAAAGAAGGGCCACATGTACCCCAATGTTCATAGCAGCAATGGCCACCATTGCCAAACTGTGGAAAGAGCCAACATGCCCTTCAACAAATGAATGGATAAAGAAGATGTGCTACATATATACAATGAAATATTATGCCTCCATCAGAAAGGATGAATACCCAACTTTTGTATCAACATGGAAGGGACTGGAAGAGGTTATGCGGAGTGAAATAAGTCAAGCAGAGAGATTCAGTTACCATATGGTTTCACTTACTTGTGGAGCATAAGGAAAAACATGGAGGACATTGGGAGAAGGAAAGGAAGGGTTTTGGAGGGGAGGGGAGTGGGGGGTTGGTTGAGCCTGGTGGTGGGTATTGAGGAGGGTACGTATTGCATGGAGTACTGGGTGTGGCGCATGAACAATGAATCTTGGAACACTGAAAAAATAAAATTAAATTAATTAATAAAAAGAAACTCAGAATGGTTGAACCAAGTGGAAATTTTCCTGTTTTCCATCAGTCCAACTGATCTTCCATTAGATACATAGTTTATTTAGTTTAAATTAAATCAGCCTCGGGAATTCTCAGCTAGTTTCTGTGTGATCTTTACGGTTTTGAGTTTAGTTAACTTTTTTCACCCTTCAATCATTTAAAAATATTTTGAAATAATTTTTATATAACTTTAACTGCTATCCAATTTATATTACCACAAACAGGAAATGTTTCAAGAGACCTACTTTACAAAACCTTACGCAGAAAAAAAAAGTAAATTTGTTTTCATGGAAGCTGTCTCACATTTTTATTTTCATTGCCTACTGATAAAATGGAGTGGAGTAATTACATTCTTGCATTAACCTCTGTGTGATAGCCCTGTGGGAAGAATGCTAGCTCTAGGAGACAGAAGTAGTAACAGACAGTTACCACAGCATGCACAAAAAAGACCTGGATAACACCAATATGTAAGCAGACACTGCCAAAAGAAAGCACTTGGTACCTGCCGTGCTGGAACAGCAGCATGTCTAAAAGTCCCACTCTCCTGAGAGGCTAAAGATGAGACCTTCTAATTAGACATTAGATTGATTTCATTCAATTGCAGAATGACAACACCAACACTTAACTCTAAGCTGGAAAATAAAGAAAAAATGATGACATTTATTTCTTCTCATTATTGAACAATCTGGTCAAAATGACAATTCGAATACATGCATATTTTCTTCTTCTTTGAAATTTCTAGAGAAAATATCAACAGACACTTTAACATATTATAATTAAATATCATTTAAGAATTGAAAAGACTTTGCCCTTTAGGAATAAAGGGAGATCATAAAGGTAAAACATTTTTTAAATATCTGATATATATTGTAAGAAGGGTTCAACACAATATAAGCAGAAAAAAGCCATAGGTGCATACACGCACATGCATACACATAAAACCACATATCCAGATCCTATTTGTAATAGCAATAATGTCATAAATATATGGGAAAAATTAAACAGTATGTAGAAGATAGAATCAAAAGCATTCTGAAAGCTGAGAAAAATTAAATAACTCATTTTATTTTACTTAAGATGATTCTTTTGTAAGAGACATTATTATTCTATATACTACTAGTATCACAGAACACAAAAAATAATGATGTTGTGGCATCATCAATTTTAAGTGCATCCCTGTATCAAAATGTTATTTATAAAAATATCTAAGAATCAGTTTAATACAGAAAATATAGAAAATGAGGAAATATGCCATTTTCTAGTGACTTCATTATAATTAGATCAACTGCTTTCATACTTCATACGTATATATGAATATATTTGTTGACATGTAAGTCTAATTAAAGCTCCATATATTTTATATATATATATACACAAATATATGTGTGATATATATATCAGAGACATCCTTCTGAAAAGATGAATCATGTAATAAAAATTAAATGAATTCTTATACGGAGCAGTAATGAATGTGGATTTGTCCTACTAGATAATAAAATATATATAAAAGATACAGTGATTAAAGAAGGCACTATTGTAATACGGATCGTCATGGAAGGCAAAAGAAAATAAAATCACTCATTAGGAAATAAAAATTGGTAAGAAATAAGAATAGAAATAAGAATAAGAAATAGACAAGAATCATACTATCAGCTTCAATGTGAAAGGGTGAATCATGTAAAAATATCATTCAAGCAAACAGAAATAAAAGCTAAATCACATTAATGAATAGGAAGTTTCCTTAGAATAAATATGTGAATTTCAAAATTTCATCAATAAAACCGTGCAATTCCAATTAAGAAATCCTAACAGAAATTTTATATGTAAGCTAAAAAGCCAATTGTAAAATTTATGTAGTAAAGCAAGATATAAATGAAGCAAAGAACTTCTAATATACAAAAAGAAGACTGGGAAATTTCCTTATCATATGCTAAAATATGTTAAGTCAGAAGTAATGAATTATATACCTTTAACACCGGATGATATAAACAGATCAGTTAAAGGGTATATGGAGTTGAGAAGCAGACCCACACATACAGTTGGAGGACACAAAAGCAATGTAGAGCAGTGAGCAGAGCAAAAATATATGATAAATGGTGCTCAGATAATTGGTTACCTCTGTGGGTGAAAGAATTTGATAGCTACTGTACAACATACACAAAACTTACTGATGTCAATTAAAGACCTAGGTGAGGAAAGCATTCTTTCCAAAGCTTATAAATTACATGATAAATTATCCCTATTATTTCAGATAAAAAATTCTCAAGCAACTATTGAAAATATATACTATATATGTTAATGTAACATACAGTGCATGCCAAGACAAAAATATCACAAAACATAAAAAGAAGATGGTTATATCATATAAAACTTCACAACTTTATCAAAGGATACCATACAATGCAAAAAATAAATAACAGTATATTTACCACTTATATGAAAAATTACATCAAATTAATAAAAAATTAATGACTAGTCATACAGAAAGGAAATTCAAAGAAGAGAGACATATGATCTACATGCAGTATTTGAAAAGATGTTCCATATTACTACTAACTAAGGGTGGACAAATTATTGACAAAATTATATACCATTAAGACCAAGCTGATTGACAAAAATTACTATTTGTAATCTTACTTCCTGGTAGAAATGTTGAGAAATAGAAAATAGAATATTTGTTTGAGAATTTAAATATCCATAAGGTAATTGATAACTAATTTGGCATATTTGATAGAGTAAAAGATACCCCCAAATTATGATCTAGATCAACTCTCAGTTACATATCTTAGATAAGCTCTCACATGTTTGAATTAGGATGGATAGACTCAAATAATCAGAGCTTCATTCCATGTTACAGTAAAAGGTGTTTCTCAGTGAGGGTAAGAACAATTAGATTATTTTGTTGTTCACATAAGTGTGTGCTATCAAACCATGAAAATAAATATACTGAAGCCACAGGGGTGCCTGGGTGGCACAGTCAGTGAAGGGTCTGACTCATCATTTCACCTCTGGTCATGATCTCAGGGTCCCGGGATCCAGCCCTGTGTCAGGATCTGTGCTCAGTAGGGAAACCGCTTGGGAGTCTCTTACTCCTTCTGCTCCCCCTCCCCCTCATACCCCCCATCTCTCTCTCTCTAAAATAAATATTAAAAAATAAATAAATAAAAAATAAACTGGAACCACACAAATTGACAAAAATGAATGTCACAAACATACCGAGCCACACAACAAAACAAGTAGCAAAGGAAATATAAATTATATAGCATAATACCATTCTTATGTGATCTTCTGTTGTTTAATAGTTAAAGCAAAACTGTGTGTATTTTTTTCAGAGTATGCACATATAAGTAGATGCGTCTCAACTGATGTCAGGAGGGAAGGGGTGATATCATGGGTAGTACAAGCAGTGAATTTTATTTTTACTATAAGGATTTAGTCCTTATGCCTGCTGATAAGTATATGAGTGTTCGTTATTTATTGCATATATATTTTCTAAACTTAAAATAGTTTATAAAATTTTAAAATTAAAGTCATACAATCTTACTCAATAACAGAGTATAAGCTTGTTTAATAAAGTGTACCAAATAATGACTTTAAGAACTTGGATGTTGGTGTCAAATGGTTAGCATTAGTAAATGTCTGACCTAGTTGAGTTATTAACATCTCCAAAGCTGTTTCTTAATCGGTAAATTTGAAGTAATAATAGAATCTACACTGTAAGAGTGTGGGGATTTAAGTACAAATGCCTGCAAACTGTTGAACCTGGTGCCAGATCATGGTATTTGCCCAGGAAGTATAAACTATCATTGTCACTATTATTATCAATATACATTGTAAATATAAACATAATTGTAAATCTCATTCCTTAACTAAACTTAATGTAAGTTGAATAGATCAGGGAAAAAATAAGAATAAAATGCTGTTTGGAAAAATTTGATAAGACTGTAAAAAAAATTAAAATATGGAGAGTAGATGGGGGATATCATTCCCACATAAATGACCTTTTAAAATTAAAAGTTAAGGGCGCAGCTGGGTTTCTCAATTGGTTAAGCATCTACCTTCGGCTCAGGTCATGATCCCAGAGTCCCAAGATTGAGCCCTGAGATTGAGTCCTGGGATGAAGCCCTGCATTGGGCTTCCTGCTCAGTGGAGAGTCTGGTTCCCCGTCTCCCTCTGCTCCTTTCCCCCACTCATTGTCTCCCCCACTCCTGCTCCTCTCCCCTGCTTGTGTTCTCTCTCTTTTGCACTCCTTCTCTCAAATAAATGAAAGATCTTACAAACAAAAAAAAAAGTTAAGGATGCTTCATTTGCAGCCAATTTCAGCATTGTTTGTGCTTAAAAACACACAAACATAAAATGTTTATAAACACAAATTTTTTTGTTTTATTTTAATCTCAGTATTTAAATTTAATGTAGCACGCTTTTGAACAAAATAAAAGTTTTAAGTTCTCTGTACCAATAAAGCTGAAATAATATGGTGTAGTAGAAATATATAATTATGTATTCTTTCTGAGATGA
>JAQQSY010007067.1:0-10679 GCA_028646535.1 Procyon lotor
AGCCCAGCCCGATGCAGCAGGTGCTCAGGGGAGGGGCCTGCCCGACAGCCAAGATGAGGCTCAGCTTGGAGAACATGCCCTGTGCCTGCAGAGATCTCTGGGAGCTCTTCAAGGCGCAGAGAAGTAAGGGCGGTAGGAACAGAATCATCTCTCTAGAGAAACCTGGAGGACCAAGGACGGGCGTCGCAGTTGTGTTTGTTACACTAAAACGGGACCAGCCTAGCGGTCTGTCAGGAAGGGCTGGGGGCGCGTTAGATCAGTCGGAGCACTGATTCAGGAGCTCCGTGTGTCACACCACCCTCGGTGCCATCTCCTGGGCAGGGGCCCATCCTGGGGGCCCAGGGAAGAAACGTCGGAGCAGGAAGTCAAGAGTGGAAGGGGCCGGAAGGTGACAGCGAGTGTGACCGCTGTCTCTGGGCGAGGGCTTCCGTTCACCCTGCACCAAGCTACCCTGCCACTGCTGAGCGGGGGACGGGCTGTTTAGGGAAGGAACGAGGGAGAGAGGAGCCACCCTATGCTGTTTAGAAAGGAAACTCCGAGGGCACGGTGTCTATGTGGCTCCTGAGTGGAGCTGTGGGCACCCACCTCTGTGACCCCCGACCTCTCCGAGAATGTCCAAAGCCCAAGTTGAGACCCCATGGGAGGGATTAGGCTTCTGGCAGAGACAGGCTGGCAGAGGACCCTGGGCTCCTCACAGGTACACTCTGCATCTGAAGAGGGTGTCCCCTAGAAGTTTCCGGGGACAGTACCTGTGAATCACTGCTTTCTCAGGAAAATCACAGGGTCCAAGGAGAAGTGACACTTGAAGGGGCTGGTGCGTCATCACTGAGCCAAGGGTGAAAGGGGCGGGTACGGTGACGGCCGCCAGCTCCCACAGGCTGTCCTTTGGGGACGGTCAGAGTCCTGAGAGAACGCGGAGTCCCTGCTGGGCACGGAGCGGGCACCTGTCCCCAGCTCGACAGGATGAGAGCACCCCGAAGGGCTTCAGTGCTCTGACCGGCCTGCGTTATGGGACCAGGGGAGCCGATCACAGGGCGGGGCCCTCGAGAGGAGGCTTACCGGCTCCCCACCGGCTTCCGTGGCTCGAGTCAGCCCCCCAGCACCCACAGCGCAGGTGTGGGCGCCCTGCAGGACCAGAGGGGCTCTGGCCCCGGTGCACCCCACCCACGTGCGTTACGGATTGCTCACTTGCTCTTCTGTCCTGTCTCCTGCGGCGGTGCCCACTCCCCCGGGGGCCTGGCTCAGGGGCCACAAGGGAAGCCTGAGCGAGGGGGGCCTTTCTGGCCGGCACCAGCCCCTCTGCGCTCGGCGTCTGCCCAGACCGGGCACCTGTGCAGAAGTTGTTTTCTTGTGCGCGATTCCTGAAGGTTCGGCCTCATCCATGCCTTTAGTGTTACTGCCGTTTCTGCTCAGAGTTTGGCCTTTGTATTCCAGCGTGATGGAGAACATGTCGGTTAGGAAATTCAGAAATCACTGCCCAGCGTCGTTTACTTCCCAACTGGTTTCCAGAAGCAGCCACCGGCAAGTATTACTATTTAGAGGCCTGGCGGTCAGGGGCTGGTCCCGGCACCATGTGGGGCGGGCCGGGGTACAGGCCAGGGCCCCTCGTGTTGCTCCCACCGCCTCCGCAGGGCACAGGACAGGTCCTGGCCCACCACACACAGCGGGCGACCCCGGGGGCAGCCTCCGGAGCCAGTCCCGGGCCGGGGCCTCCTCGTGGGCGACTGTGTGCAGATCATCGGGGCCGGGGAGGAGGGGTGTGCGAGCAGGACACCGTCTGAGCGGGGTGGGGGCCAGTGCCGAGGCCCCAGAGCCAAAAAGGCATCCCGAGGATACAGTGAGAGAGCAGACATTGGACAGCGCAGCCGGAGTCCCTTTTATCAGGGTTACTCGATGAGCTTACTAGGCATTTTCTCCTGGTCTTCCTCAGTGCTTTCTATGGAGAGAAGAGGTTTCAGTTGAGGAAGATGTTGGCAGAAACAGGCCAGCCTCATTTGCCTCCTGTCCTAGAGGACTCGAGTTCTGTGGCTTTTCTCAAGAGCAGAGGTGCAGCTAAGCAGGGGCGAGGGGCCGCAGGGGTGGCATCCCAGCCCGCCCCCCGCCCGGGCTCCCCACCCACAGACCGCAGGGGCCACCCCATCTCTGGCTCCGGGGGACAGAGAGGTGGGCAGCGTAGCACCTGGCAGGTGCTCGGAACATTCAGTTCCCAACTTTGTCGTTTTGTTGCCATAAACCATACACAATTTTATAACAGGAATCACGCCGTGTGTGACCCAAAGTTACATCTGCCAGAACCCTGATAAGAGGGTTCCATGGGGCTCCTGGGGGCTCAGTGGGTTAGAGCCCCCGCCTTCAGCTCAGGTCGTGATCTCAGGTCCTGGGATCGAGCCCCGCATTGGGCTCTCTGCTCGGCAGGGAGCCTGCTCCCCCCTCTCTCTCTGCCTGCCTCTCTGCCTGCTTGTGATCTCTCTCTGTCAAATAAATAAATAAAATCTTTAAAAAAAAAAAAAAAAGAGCAGGCTTCCAGGTGCCTCTGACAGTTGCTGATTCTTTCCCATTCTCTCTCCCCGAGAAGAGAGGACAGTTGGAACGCTCTCCTTACCAGTCTGACTCCGGGATCCTCACGAAGTCCGTGTTCTGCGGATGCCTCGGGACCCCCACCCCGGGGGCTGGAAGCTCAGTTCTTCGGTGCCTGTGACCCTGAAGACACGCCAAGCCACCTGCTATTCCCCCTGCGCCCCTGTGGGGTGTGGGGCATTATCTGGACGGCCGGCTGCGTCCCCCACTCTGGATTCAGAGTCACCTGCTTCCCAGGAGACACACGGCTGGGCCTCCACGTGACTCCCAGGCCCAGCCGGGGGTGGCAGTGGGGTCGTCGCTCCCTCTGAGCACTCGGCCACGATCCCCGGGTCGCGCTCCCCCATCGGCCAGGCACCCGAGCCCCCCTCGGTCTCCAGACCCGACGCCGCATGCAGAGCTGGGAACACGCACCTACTCCAAGCGGCCCTCTCCCCGAGATGTGGGACGACACGACCGTTACAGCACCACGAGGTATGTAGCTGTCGGTTCTCTTCCGCGCAAACGTCCGCCTTCCGCGCCAGGAAGCAGCGTGACGGCTCTTCTGTACTTTCCTGCAAATTGGTCTCAGATGTAGATGAATAGCTTTTCTCAGGAAAGGACAGAAGCTGGTTGTGTGCTCGGCCTGAGCCAGCCCGGGTGTCCACGTCCGGTCCTTGCTGGTTGGGGGTCCCTCCGGCCCCCCCACCTCCCCATCTGCCCCCCCAGCCCAGGAGAGCTCTTCAGAGTCTCCACTCTCGGCCGCCGTCCATCCCGCTGGTGGTGAATTTGGGCTGCCGCGGCCTTGGGGGCTGCACGCTGGGCAGGACCATGCCATGCCCGAACTTGCTCTCAGAAGCCCCTCAACCTGGGAATCCTTGTCCTGCGGGGCTGAGGAAAGGTGACAGTGACGCTCAGACCTTACATATGCGTGAATGTCTATGTCATATCTTTGGTTTTATTTGAACTGACCCTCTGTAGGGCCGGGTGCCGCAGGGATTACCCCGGCGTGCCGAAATCACGCGGGCTTGTCTGGGTGTATCTGTGCGTCCCAATTTTCGGCAATGGAAACATGGTGTGTTTCCGATTCTAAAAACGATGTATTTACACGGTGACGAAGGGCCCCGACAGATATCTTAAGACAATACTGGCCACGCAGTCTGATCTCAAGACCAGTGTCGTCCCCCGGGCCGGCCCGTCACCCCTGCTCTCCACGTCAGGGCAGCTGTATGAGAAGGGCCCAAGGCCACAGGAGCAGCGGCGGGTGTTCCCTACTTAGATGGGCTGTGTGGCACCTAGATGAGGAAAACAGCTCAGGGCATGCTGTCCCAAGGCAGGGGCAGTCTTGCAGGACAGGTGGGCATGAGCCAGAAAATCAAGAGGGGCTTCCTGGAGGAGGCAGGGCGTGCACTGCACCTGTCGCTGCTGGACAGGTTGTGGAAGGCTTCTCAAGTAGAAGGGGCACCAGACACCTTAGCGCAGAGGTAGGGCATGCGGTGTTGGCCCTGCAGGAGGAACCAGGGCCCGGAGAGCAGCGGTGATGGGGGCGGGGGGCACATGCCCTTGTCGTGATGGGGGGTCAGGTGTGGGGTCAGTTCTGGGTGAAGTACAGGACGGCGACCCGTCCGGAAAGCAGCACACAGCAGTCGCCAGCCTTATGCCACGTGGGGCCACAGCAGCCCCAGCGCCCCTGCTCTGATCTGGTGCGAGTCCCCGGCTCTGCACAGACCTGCATCCTCTTGCGGCTCTTCCTCCACTTTCCCGCCTGGGACGGTGCACTTTTCTGAACTCCTCCTTTGCCGCTGAATATCGCACAGCACCCATGATGCAGGGAACAGTCCCAGGCCGTTTCCTGGCAGGGAGATGGGCCCCGAGGAGAGCACAGGGACCTCACCCAGCGCCCCACTGGCCTGGGGAGGCTCTGCCCTACATCCTCGAGGTCAGGACTACGTCGCCTGCTTCCCTGGGAGGCGTGAGAACAGAGGGCAGGCGGGCGCCTTGCCCGGCAGAGCAGGCCAGAGCCCAGCTCTGCATCCGTGTTTTACATAATTAGGTAAGTCACTTAACGTCGCTGTGTCTTGTCGGAGAAGCTACTAATCCTTAGAGCTAACAGGACTAACTAATTAGTGTAAAACACTTAAAAAATACAAGAAACTCAGCTGTGAGGTTTAATTGGTCGGTCCTTCTGGTATTGACACTTGGGCCACAGCCCCGACAGGGCTGCAGGCCTGCCTCCGCTGAGGACGTGCGCTGGTTCGAGGCCAAGGCCTGCGCGGGAGAGGGGTCCCTGAGCCTCGGGGTGGCTGGCCGCGTGTCCTGTGTCACTCAGCAGCCGGAAGCATGGTGGGGCTGAGATGGGTGAACCAACCCGAGCGGACGGGTGATGCTCCCCCACGGCCTCGGGCTGGTGGGAGTCCCAGCCCAGGGAAGCCCAGAGAGCGGGCAGCCAGGGCCGGGGCTGAGCTCCACATTAGCACCCTGGGCCGGCCTCCATGCAGGGAACGTCGGGCCCACGAGTGGCCAGGCCGCCCCGAACCTGTTGGATCTTCCGCTGTCTCATCTCTGGAAAGGAGCGAAAGCCAGGACCTCGAAACTTCTGCAGAGAGCCGAGCTGAGGCCAAGATGCCCGGCACAGAGCTGGCCTCCCACAGCTTCTACGGTTTCTCCTTCTTACGGGGTAAACGCCAGACTTCCTTCTCAGTGGGTAAGTGGCCTGGAAAAGATGTCCAAGCCCCGGGCCCGGACAGCACCTGCCCCGAGCTCTGGGCCCACACACGGCCGCCGGTGGGTGTGGAGTCCCCAACGGTGTCGGAAATAAGGTGGTGATTGGATGTTCCCTTGGGTACATTTCTTCCTAAGGACGTATGGAGCTGTCAGCAAATCATTAATCTCTCTTTAAGCCACGGTGACAATATTTACATTTAAGATCAAGATGATGATTATCGGAAGGACTCCCCTGGAAGGTGTCCTCGCAGCTGGAGAAACACAGAGCCGGTGAACAGAGCCCCTGCCTGGCCAGGAGTAACCCCAGGACGGTCCCGGAGGCCGCAGTCACAGCAGGCGATGCCCCGTGAGGCGAACGCCTGACCCAAGCTCCGGCCGGCAGTCAGCTGCGCGGAGCCCGAGTCACGCGCGTGGGGGCCGAAGATTCTGGTCAGCCTTGCAGGGATCTGCATTAGACGAGTCAGCTACGAGCAGAAACTTCTAAAGAGCATTGTTCTCAGTTCCCTAAAAAATAATCATAATAAAAAGAATTTGTTTCCAAACAATAAAAGAACCAGGGGCTAGCAGATGTGAAAAGGCAACATTCTAGGAAGGTTCTGGCAAGTCCCTCATTCTGGGAGAGACGGCTGGGTGCCCTCCAGCACCTGGCGAGGACTTCCCTGGGTCCGTCCCACCCAGCACTGTGCAAGCTGAACACCAAGAGCAACGCCCGGGGTGTGGTCTGGCAAAGCCCGATTTCCAAGAGGCGGGCCTTGCGTCTGTGCTGGGGTCCTTGGTTCTCACGGGGCTCTTCAGGGAGCAGGCCAGGAGACACGTGACATCATCAGCGAAACGATGGCACTCCCGTTCTTCATCTAAACGGGCAGCTAGGATCCTCCAGCACTGTCATCTATTGCATTTCCCCCCGCAAGAGAGAGAAGTGTTTTGTCCCAAAAGAGTCCAGCTTTGAAGAGGTGAAGCCCAAGGCCACCACCTCACAGTCTGCCCGGATCCCACCGGGCGTTCTAGAATCAGGTCTAGAAGCGCCCACAAGTGTGCGTGCGTGCAAAGAGCTCGTGGTTGATGTTCCAGGAATTCAAAGGAAAGCCTCTCTGAGACATTGCGAAGAGCACTGAGTCTGTGTGCACGGTGACTTTGGACAGTCCTGGGGTGTCCCAGCCCCGTCATCTCTCCCCACGCACACCCCCGGGGAGCCCGACGTGCGCCCGGAAGGCTGGCCCGGGGGCGAGCACGGAGGCCGCTGTCCGTCTGAACGTCCATCCAGGGAAACACACGTCCGTGAATAGTGGACACCGCACAGCTTTGGAAGTGACTAGAGCTACGCGGTAACGTGGCTGCGTCTAGAACAGGGTGACGTATCAGCAAAGCAGGGTCAGGCACCTGCTGGCGGCACAGCGTGTCTAGAAGGGTCACAGACAAGCCGCCTTTTAATGAAGGTGGGTAAACCCGTTCCAGTGTCCGTGCTGTCGGCGGCCAGGCACCGATTAGTGATGCAGCAGCCCTACATTGCTCGGCGCTCGCGGGGACGAGTGTGCCCCTCACCCCAACCCCCACCAACCCTCCCAGGACCAGAGTGTGTTCTCTAGAGGTAAGGGTCTGTTTCTCGGTGGCCCTCTTTTTTTTCCTTTGCTCTTTTGTTTCTTAAATGCCACACAGGAGGGGAATCATACGGGGTCGGTCTTTCTGACTGATTTCACTTAGCGTCACGCTCCCCCGCTCCGTCCATGCCTTTGCTGATGGCAAGATTTCATTCTTCTTGTGGCTGAGGAATATTCCATGGTGTGTTCACGCCACCTGTATCCTTTCATCAGCGGACGGACACGTGGGCTGCCTCCGTGTCTTGGCATCTGTAGATGCTGCGGCAGGAGACCTCAGGGTGCAGGTATCCCTCTGAATCAGTGTCTCTGTATTCTTGGGGTAAATACCCTGTAGGGTGGTTGCTGGACCACGGGGTCTGTTTTTAACCCTTTGAGGAAACTCCGTACCATTTTCCACAGTGGTTGTACCAGTTTGCAGCCTCCGCCAGTGTAAGGGGGTCCCTTTTTCTCCACACCCTCCCAGCACTTGTTGTTTCTTGTGACGTTAGCCATTCCCGACAGGCGCGAGTGGTGTCTCGTGCTTTGGGTCTGCATTTCCCTGACGGTAAGCGCTGTGTCTGTTCACGTGCCTGTTGGCCACCTGGATGTCCTCTTCGGAGAAATTTCTGTTCATATCTTCTGCCCTTTTTTAACTGGATGATTTGTGTTTTGGGTGTTGAGCTGTATAAGTTCTCTATGTATTTTGGATACAACCCCTTTGTTGGATATGTCACTTGCAAATATCTTCTCCCCTTCGACAGATCACTTTTTAGTTTTGTTGATTGTTTCCTTTGCTGTGCAGAGGCTTTTTATTTTGATGTAGAATCAATAGGTGATTTTTGTTTTTGCTTCTCTTGTCTCAGGAGACATGTCTGTTTCGAGTTTATTTTTGTGGACGGTGTAAGAAAGTGTTTCAGTTTCCTTCTTTTGCGTGTGGCTGTCCGGTTTCCCCAGCACCGTTTGTGGAAGAGACTAGGACCTTTGCATCTTCCCACTGCACATTCATTCTTCTTGGTCGAAAGTTAATTGTGTAATTGTGGGTTTATTTCCATTTCTGTTTCATTGATCTGTGTATGTATTTTTGTGCCAATACCATACTATTTTGATGACTGTAGCTTTGTGGTATAACTTAAAGTCTAGAATTGGGATTTCTCCAGTTTTGTTTTTCCTCTTCAAGATTGCTTTGGCTAATCAGTCTTTTGTGAATGGAGACTTGGGGATTATTCGTCCAAGCTTTGTGAAAAGTGCTGTTGGTACTTTGACAGGGATGGCATTAAACCTGTGCGTTGCTCTGGGTGATGCAGACATTTTAACAATATTTGTTCTTCCAGCCCATGAGCACGGAATGTCTTTCCATTTCTTTGTATCTTCTTCAGTATCTTTCATCGGTGTTTTATAGTTTTCAGAGTACGGTTCTTTCACTTCTTTGGTTAACTTATTAATTTTGGTTTTGGTGCAGTTGTAAGTGGGATTTTTTTTTAAAAAGATTTTATTTATTTATTTGACAGAGAGAGAGATCACAAGCAGGCAGAGAGACAGGCAGAGAGAGAGGGGGAAGCAGGCTCCCCGCTGAGCAGAGAGCCTGATGTGGGGCTCGATCCCAGGACCCCGAGATCATGACCTGAGCCGAAGGCAGAGGCTTTAACCCACTGAGCCCCCCAGGTGCCCCAGGGATTTTTTTTTTTTAAGATTTTATTTATTTATTTGATAGAGACACAGAGAGAGAGGGAACACAAGCAAGGGGAGTGGGACAGGGAAAAGCAACTTCCTACTGAGCAGGGAGCCCAATGTGGGGCTCGATCCCAGGACCCCCGGATCATGACCCGAGCCAAAGGCAAATGCTTAACGACTAAGCCTCCCAGGCACCCCAGTGGGATTACATTCTTAATTTCACTTTCTGCTGCTTATTATCATACAGGAATACAACATATTTCCGAACATTGATTTTGTATCCTGTGACTTTACTGAATTCATATATCAGTTCTAGTAGTTTTTTGGTGGAGTCTTTAGGTTTTCTCTATAGAGTTTCATGTTCTCTGCAAATAGCGAGAGTTTTACTTCTTCCTTACCAATTTGGATGCCTTTTATTTCTTTTTGTTGTCTGATTGCTGTGGCTACGACTTCTCATACTGTGTTCAATAAATGTCAAGACTTGAGGGGTATATATTGCTTTAAGTATTTACACACATACACAGTCACCTATGCATACACACACATACAAACACGCACACGTATATAATAAAACCTTTCCAAAGGCAAGTGGATGGAAAATACAAAATGCAAGTTGTGGCCTCTGGGGCAGAGGTGGGAAGGTAGAATATTGTCAAAAACATAGGTTTTCAACCACACTGTCCTAATATTGTCCCACCTCCTAAGCTGGGTTATAGATTCACTAGTCTCCATGTAGTATTTCACAACGTATGAGTTACATACATTCGCTTCTTTGCATCAGATATTCCGTAATTTGAAAATGTTAAGCATGTCATTGATGGCCATCATTCAGTGCGGCCGTGTGCCTTTTCTGGTCAGATCCTTGGATGGTGAGTGACGCTAGAAATGGTTCACATTGACCCCCTCGAACTACTGTTGTGGAAGGGGGTTTGCTCCTGGCTCAGGAGGTGGGGAGAGTCCACTGCAGACCTGGTCGCTGAGAGGGACCCCTACCTGTGTCCACATCGTCGGGACACGGGTGGTGGGTGGAACCCACACTAGGGGAGTATTAGAGACTAGTTTAGGGCGCCTGGGGGGCTCAGTTGGTTAAGTGACCGCCTTCAGCTCAGGTCATGATTTTGGAGTCCCGGATCGAGTCCTGCGTCAGGCTCCCTGCTCAGTGGGGAGCCTGCTTCCCCCTCTCCTCCCTGCTTCTGCCCTCTCTCACTGTCTCTGTCTCTCTCTCCAATAAATAAAATCTTTTAAAAAAATACGTAAGTAAATAAAAGACTAGTTTACCAACAGCAGTCATTCAGACTTTGAGAAATGCTAGGCATTTCCTCAAAAATGAAGGAAGTAAACCTGTTCCTTCAAGAAGATCAATGACCGTATTTCTTACCAACAATAAAAAATTGTTTGTGGGGGGGCATCTTGGTGGCTCAGCTGGTTGAAGGCCTGACTCTTGATTTTGGCTCTCAGGTCATGATCTCATGGTCACAGTCATCAGGGTCTTGCTCTCATGGCCTTATCAGGCTCTGCACTCAGCGGGGAGTCTGTTTCTCCCTCCCTTCTTATGCCCCTTCCCCACCCATCCTGCGCTTACTCTATCTCAAATAAATAAATCTTTTTTAAAATTTTTGGTTTGGGGCAAAAATGAAGAGTTTTGAAAACTTGTGTTTACCACTATGAGCTTTACAGCGTCTGAATAGTTAGATTTTTCCAATGAGACTGTGATATAAACAAATATGACCTTTTAGTATTATGTAATGAAATGTGTCAACATTTGGAAGATCTTCCTCACTCTGGGAACCCGTGTTCCCAAATGACCAGAGCCACGTGCTGGTCTGGAACCTTCCACAGTGCAAGACAGGACTGGCGAGTCCGGGGCAGTGAAGTTTGCGGACACGATTTCAGACCCAGCACCTCTGCAGCCGAACTTTTTTTTTTTAATTTTTATTGACATATAATGTATTATTTGCCCCAGGGTACATGTCTGTGAATCGTCAGGCTTACACATTTCACAGCCCTTAACAGCACATACCCTCCCCAATGTCCACAACCCAGCCATCTTATCCCTACCCGCCTCCCGGCCACCCTTAGTTCATTTCTTGAGTCTAGGAGTCTCTTATGGTTTGTCTCCCTCCCATCCCTTCCTGTTTCATTTCTCTCCCC
>JAQQSY010007068.1:0-10679 GCA_028646535.1 Procyon lotor
GGTTGAGCAATTTAACCACCACACCAAATCGCTATACTAGATAGTGATCAATCCTCTCGGAGATGTACGTAGAAGATGTGGAACAGCAATTAATAGGAATAGCTAATATCTCCTGGGCACTTATGTGCCACACACTGCTCTGAACATGCATGGACTCTGACTTAATCCCCCCTCCAATTCTAGGAGCAAAATCTGTAGCCGTTTTACAGAGGAGGGAAGTGGGGCTCAGAGAGATTAAGTAATCTATCCAGGGCCACACAGCTGTAGCGAGCCTTGAAGGCCAAGTTCAGGAGCCTGGATGATGTTCTAACGGCTTGCGTGGGGAACGAGTGAAGGTTCATGGTCATGCCGACAATTCTAGAAAGACCGATTTCTTATCGGCCTGAAAGCCTCCGGGCAGTGGGTGGTGACCCATGGTATTCCATGCAGATCACGCATGTGCCAGATGTTTCTGCAGCCGGACCAGGACGAGAACAAGCCAGCAGCCACCATGGGCAGGGGCAACAGCAGCCCTTGCAGAAGCAGACAGGCCAGAGCGTGGGCTCCGGAGACGGTTCGACCCTGTTCCGAACCTGCCTCTTCCACCTACCCGCAGCGCGACTGGGTCTAGTCACCTGTTCTCACCTGCTGAAGATCCTCGCCTATGAAGTGGGCATAAGAATCTCGACACCTCCCCAAAGATGCCCTTCTGGGGGGACTGCATTTAAAGACGTCCCCGAGGGCCTGGCACATAGTAGGTGCTCCAGGCAAGTACCCCCCGCCCCGCCCCCCTCTTCTCAAGGGCACGTGCGAGCCGCCTTCAGAGGCGTTTGCCTCAGCAGCGCCTTTGCTGCTGTGGAGACGACAGAGATTCTGGCTGTTGTGTTCCCTGTGGCTTTTTGTCTCTCTGAGGATATTTCTGGGTCTAGTCCTTTTTTGTTGTTCCCTTCTTGTTCTTTTCTATTTCAACACATCTTTTCTCTAAGTGGGTGCCAAATGGGTTTTAAGAGGATAATGAGCTCATTAGAAGCTGGCAGGGAACAGAAAGAGACGGAGGCAGTGGTGATGTGGGGAGCGAAGGGGGCCCACCGGGGAAGGGACTGTGAGGAGACTCCTCCCCGGGGCTGGGGGGCAGGGCTGACTTGGAGCTACCCACGCACCCGCCAGGGCTGGGGGCTGGGAGGGAGGGCACCCCGGAGTCTGGGCTTCCCACAGAGGTGGGGGCATCCTGTCTGTTCTGAGTGAGCCCCAACATCTGGAGCACAGGCGGTCCCCAAGAGGTACTGGACATGAGTGAAAACAGTCAGCGGACTGACCTCCCCTGGGGGCTTAAATGTAAACCTTGTCACCAGAACATTGGGGACAGCCTCAGAGAACAACGTTAAGGGCTCTGTGGAGACAGCGTCTTCCATTTCTCAGCTCTGGGTGTTCCTGGGGTTCAGGGGCCCCTACTGTGCCACAGGCCCACCTCCTCAAGGGAACCCCGAAGACTTCTCTGCCTCTCATGAGCCTCTGTCACTATCCCCAGCCCCAGGTCGCTCTCCATCTCCTTCCCTCTGTCTCTCTCACCAGACAGAAATTCTAACTCCGAAGGGAATGGGGACATGAAGTGACCTGCCGTTTGCCGGACAAGGCTTTGCAAACACATTCTCACAAATTCCTCCTGCCCAGCAACCCCGTAAGGCCGGTGATGGCACATCACCCCAGCCCACAGATGGCACATCTACAACCCTAGGCAGGGGGCACATGTGGCCTCGGTCTTCATTGGCCTGTTACGTGTTGGAAACCACAATCCCGTCGACATTCTCTCTTGTCATTTATGGGCCACGAGGCCCGGGCAGGTGCTCACCCCTGTGAGCTCCAGTTTTCTCTCTCTGAGATGGGTCAACCCCAGAGTCTTCTTCTTGGGGTCTCGGGAGGGCCCGATGGGACAGCCCTCCCCCAGGGCTGGAGCTGGTGCCCACCATGAGTTCTCAGGCTCCATCTGTCTCCATTCTGCATGCGAACACTCTGAGCCTTAGTTTTCCCACCGAATGAACGTGGCAGACGACCTGATCCCCACCCTGCCTTCCCTCCCTGGGCCAGTGTGAGTTTCCATGGGGGATGGGAAGGGCAAGAGGCCCCCTTTGCAAGAATGGCAGCATTTGGTTACCGCAGCTCGTGTTTCCAGCTGGAGTCTCAGAGAGTCTAAACACAGACTATTTTTAGCATCGAATGAACCTCTGGTGCCGAGCTGCCAAGAAAATGACTGGTGGGGCACAGCTGCCCTGCAGGGAGGGAAAATGGGGAGGCACAGCTGCCCACAGCTTCCTCCCCTGGGGGGGGCTAGAGCTGCCCCTCCAGATTTGGGGGGCATGCAGGTCTCGCTGGAAGCCCACGAACCTAGGCAGGGGGCACTCCCTCTCCCTCTCTCTCCAGCCCCCTGAACTAGACTTGCAGGCAGCCGCCCAGGGACCAGCTGACCCCTTGGACCATCTGAGCCCGGGAGCCAAGAAAGAGCTCCCAGGTTGTGATTTCTTCACACTCTGGGTAGGAGACGCAGCGGGGGCTCTCCAAGAACCTGGGAGCCCAGGCCACAGACGGAACCGTAGTCTTGGCCTAGTTAGATTAGTATCAGCCAGAAATCATCAGTATTTGCCGAGCATTCCCTTTGTGTCGGGCACTGTGCCAAGCATCTTACCCCACTGGGCCATTTCAGCCCTTCGAGAATGCTTTGAGGTGGTTATTAACTTCTCTGTCCCTCAGTTTCTCCATCCCTAGAGTGGGGGAAATAATCGTACTTTTCTCATAGGATTCATGGGAGGACCAAATGAGTTCGCATATGCGTCACCTACGTGTTACCTCTTACTGTAATCATCTGTAGGTCAGGTATGCGGTTTTGCCTGCTGCATTTTGTTTTTGTTTTTGTTTTCCCGGTAGAAGGGCCCTCTTATCCCGCACAGAACTTCTCTGCCATTAATTCTTAGCTTGTATGGCCAGAGTGGAATGAAACTCCCTCACCAGCTGCGGCAAACACTTGGAACTGTCGTCTCCTGATACCTGTGCTCCGGGATAGAGGGTGAGCGTAGACCCGGGAGTGGAATTCCTAGGACAACACGAAGAAATGCTGGCTGGTTTTCCAAAGGGCTGCACCGACAAGGCCCCCCAGCTGGTGTACGGGCATTCCTATTTCTCCAAGTTGGCATTCAATACTCAACTTTGTCAGCCTTTTGTGGTTTTGCCCATCTGATGGGTCTTCCACGGATTTTGTACGTGCCCCGCCCAGGGAATTAACTTTTTGAAAGCCTTTTGGAAGCAGTGGTGGGAGCTGGTGAGTCAATACCCAGCACTCTCCCCTCCCCTCGGGGCTCCCTCTCTCCTGGGATGGGGTAACTGTCAGGTGGAGAGTTTCTACAAGCTCCCTCACTCTCCCTGGAGGAAATTGCCAGTTTTCCTCCCTTATTAATAAGTAACCCTACGATTAACCTCCTCTATGTAGATCTTTGTCCAGATCCCTGGAAGGCAACCTAGGACCTCTCAATAATGAGACGTAGTTATGATTATACCCACTTTATAGATGGGGAAAGCCAAGGCTCACAGAGATGAAGTGATTTGCCCAAGCACACAGCTTGCAAGACACGGAGCATGAATCCAAGGGCACAACCATCTAAATTCACGATGAGCTGCCACCAAGACCACCAGATGGCTAGCACCCCTTACTCGCTCCCCCCTCAGTGGAATCCCAGCCTCAATGAAAATGTTCTTCCTGAGCTCGCAGACACGGAAAGCCATCCCTCAAACACTCTTTCTCTAGGGAGCCTAGTCAGAAAGTTCTTCTTTCTCATCCTTCCTGCTCCTGGACGAGCCATTTAGCAAAAGAAAGAAGTCATGAAATAACCCCCAAAATACCATTACAAATTATATGCCAGTCTTGTGGTTTTCACTCATGGTCTTTAGGAATCTAGAATTTTCTTTCTTTCTTTTTTTTAAGGTTTTATTTTTTTTTTATTAGAGAGAGAGAGAGTATGGGGAGGGGGAGGGGCAGAGGGAGGGGCACAGGGAGCAGGAGAAGCAGGCTCCCTGCTGAGCAAGGAGCCCTACGCAGGATTTGATCCCAGGACCCTGGGATCATGACCTGAGTCGAAGGCAGACTGAGCCACCCAGGCATCCCAAGAATCTAGAATTTTCTTAATCCAATGAACGTGGGAAAGAACTTCACACCCCTATATGGTGTGTGGACCCCACCCCCCCAGCCCAGGTCATACTCTTCCCCTCACAGGTGTCCACAAAGTAACAAGCCATTAAGATGGGCCTGCCGTGTTGGATCTCCCCAGTTTCTGGCTGTTCTGTGCGAAGGTACAATGGGCCCTTCAGTACATACAGACTTGTTCTGGGGACCTGAAAAGTGGGATTATGGTGTCCAAGATCGTGCCCATTTGTGTGTGTGCCCACAGGGGAAAACCTTGCTCCAGGCTCCTAAAATCGGCCTGTGCTGCCTTCCGCACGCTCACGCGACCGCCAGAAGAGTCCCGGAGCCCCCACACTTCCTTCCTTCCGTTCCTAGGACGGGACTCACCAGCCACCACCCAGCATCCACAGCTCGCCATCCGTGTCCATTATCATTCATCTTTCCCAAAACTCAGGAAAATAAATGAGAAGGCAAAGTGCCATTAGCTTAATGGCCTTTAACACCGAGCCATCTGCCATGATGTAATTAAATAAAAAAATCAAAAGGAGCATATGGTGCCCATTAAAAATAAATATTAAAATTTTCTTTCCCTGGATAATGACTCCAGTGCTTCTTGTTCCAACTGGCAAACTTTATGGCTTTCTTCACTTGTTGCAGAGAATCCGGCCGAATAGAGAAGAGAACAGAAACTAGCAGGGGAGGACCGTGGAGAAGAGTCTGATCGAGAGGCAGCCATTTCTGGTTTGATCCCGAGTCAGCCATAAAGTGGCTGTGGGATCTTCAGCAGGTGGCCTGCCTCTCCGAGACTCAGTTTCCTCACCTGCAAAATATGGCCCATCTATGCAGCCTCACTGGAAAGGTAGGAGGGTACGTGCTAAAGTGTGTCAAAGACAGAGTACTGTAATAGTTGCACGTGCTCACGTTTGTTGAGCACATAGTAATGTGTCAGGCACTTTCAGCCATCCTAAAAGGAAGGTCTCATTCATTAGCCCCATTTTACAGATGAGAAAACTGAGGCTCAGAGAGGTCATGGCATCTGTGCAGGGTCACACAGCGAGGCAGTGGTGGAGCCTGGCTGCGGACCCTGCATTCCGCTGAGACGGACACAATTTTTCAATAGCTGGTCGTACTCTGCCCCAACTCTGGCCAACTCAACAAACCATGTGCCCCCTTCTCATGAAAATCCTGTTGGCCCAGACTTCGTCTCAGGAAAGGATGAAGAGTCAATGAGTGCTTTTGATGAGTCTTGACCACCCATGGTGGGTGTGGAGGACCCATTCTAGGGCGTCGGTCTGGTGAGTGACCTCCGAGAACCCTGATCACTGGGGCGGGGGGGGGAGGGGCAGGCCCCAGTGGCCACGTCTGCACCCCTTGCCACTGCTGGTCACCACAGGTGGACTCATATCTAAAACCGGCCAATCGATTCTTGTCCCCCTCCCCCGCCCCAGAATGTGGAGTTGGGATCTGAGACACGACACTCTCTGCTTGTCGCCTGGACGAGAAGCTGTCATCACATGGCCAAAGAAAGAGCTATAGTTAGTCTGCAAAGAGAAGAAGAGGGAAACAGAGACAGAGGAGCCAAGAAAGCTTCAGGTTCCTGACTCACGCCGGGCCACGTGCCAGGCTGCCAGGCCTAGAGACGGCACTGAATGAGAAGACGGGGCACTTTGCTTACTATGGCACTGCGTATACAGCAGGGGCTCAATAAGAGTTCGCCGGGGGTGGGAATCAAAGGGCAGCCATACAAAACCGAACGTACTCTAACCATGTGATCCAGCACTCATGCTCCTTGGTATTCAGCCAAAGGAGCTGGGCACATAGGTCCACACCAAAACCTGCACACACAGCCTTGCGGCAGCTTTATTTGGAACTGGAATCACATGGAGTCCAGCAAGACGTCCTTCGGTAGGTGAATGCATACATAAACGGCGGTACATCCGGACAATGGAATATTCCTCAGTGCTAAGAAGAAACGAGATCTCAAGCCATGAAAAGTCATGGCGGAAGCTTCAATGCATCTTACTAAGTGAAAGCAGTCAATCCCAAGAGGCTACGTTCCGTGTGATTCCGACCACAGGACCTTCTAGAAGAGGCAACACTAGAGAGACAGTCAAAAGATCAGTGGTTGCCAAGGGCTGGGGAGGGTGGGGGAGGAAGAACGGGGTGAACACAGAGGATTTGGTGGGTAGGGCATTATTCTGCATGATACCAGTGTGGTGGATGTAGGTCATTATAGATTTGTCCAAATCCAGGGACTGTCCACCAACCACCATGAGTGAGCCCGAACGTCAACTGTGGCCTCTGGGTGACAGTGATGTGTCAGCGTAGATCCACCCACTGTAACAAACGTCCCACTTGGCTGGCTGTGGGACATGGGGGGCGGGGGGGCTGCACAGGGGAGGGGCAGGAGGCCTCCAGACAATCTCTGTACTTTCTGCTCCATTTTGCTGTGAACCTAAAACTGCTTTAAAAAAGCAAAAATCGGGGCACCCGGGTGGCTCAGTGGGTTAAAGCCTCTGCCTTCGGTTCCGGTCATGATCTCAGGGTCCTGGGATAGAGCCCCACATCAGGGCTCAGGCTCTCTGCTCAGCCTGAGCAGAGAGAGCTCCCCCTCTCTCTCTGCCTGCCTCTCTGCCTGCTTGTGATCTCTCTCTCTGTCAAATAAATAAATAAAATCTTTAAAAAAAAATCAAAAATCTGTTCAAAAGGGGGATTGCAATCCTACACCTAAAAAGGTGGGACCCACCAGAGTGGATGTCCACAGGCCATTAAAACTCCGGGCTGGGGGAAGGGACGGAGTGGGGGAGGGGTGAAGAGGGGGAGTAGCTGCTCCCCTCATCCAAAGGTTTGATGAAAGGGGCCCGAGGTGCGGCTAGCCCAGTTCCCTGGCCTTTCCTGTCAGACAGGCTGCGGGCAGCCTTCCTTGGAGCCCGGATCACTCTCCTCCCCAAGTGGGACATCTAAAGAAAGGCCCTAAATTCCTATCATTAAGCCATCTGGAGTCATCCTCTCCAGGAGCCGCTCTGTCTTAGGTCAATTAGTGCTCATTTGCATAGAGCTCCTTAATAGGTTGCTAATTGTCTGGGGGAGATAATGGATGGCTCTGGTGGTTCTGGGCAGAATGTTTACCCACAGGGGCAGACCCTGCAGGGGGTATCAGAGCCCTGGGAGGAAGGCAGGAAGGGAGGGGAAGGAGGGGAGGGGAGGGAAGGAGAAGGCAGAGGGAAGGAACAAACAGTTAGGGCCTGACACGCAGTGAAGGACAAGTATCATGTTGTGAACCTTTTGCTTCAGTTGTGTGTGTGTATGCACTGGATCCTAACTATAGTGTCTTTCTCGTTGTAGGTCCACTAAAATTGCTTGAAAGCCCTAGTGATGGAGAAGAGCAGGGGAGGGACGTCCTGGGTAGTGTGGCTGGCTGCACAAGGGCCCACGCAGAATCAGCTGACCTGTGGGAAATGGGGTGACCGTGGAAGATCTGGGACAAGGGTGTCACAGGCAGAGGGGACACCATGCAGAGTGGGAGGGGAGAAGGGCCCAGCACATCCCAGAAGTGGGTGGACAGGATCCAAGCAGGGAGGATGGGGGGGGCGTGGACCCCAGTGCACAGGGGCCCGGGACACTGCGGCGTGAGCCACGCCTGTCTCCCACAGTGACCGTGAGGAGGTGGTGGAGGGCGCCTCGGAGGACCCTTCCTGTCACCGTGGACTGTACCCACGACTCTGCGACCCTGAGGCGGGGCCGGAGCGGAGAAATGTTTGTTGAGTGGCAGAGCTGGGAACCGGCCAAGGGACCCGTGGTGGACGGAGAGTTTCTTTCTAGGTGGGGTTCCTCGGGGTCCAACCTGACCGTGTGGGATGAAGTGAGAATGTTCCTCACTATCAGGGGTTGGCCAACTGTGACCTCGGGCCAGACTGGCTCTTGGCCTGTTTTTGTCAGCCTTGGAGCTAAGAATGGCTGTTGTATTTTTAAAGGGTTATAAAGAAGGAGGAGGAGGAGCAGCAGCAGACCCCACGAGACCCCCTCAAAGCCTAAAACATTTACTATCGGGCCCTTTCTCGGCAATGGAGGCTGACGGCGGAGATCACAGGGGAGAAAGGCGTAGGGCTGTCCAACCCCAGAGCTCAAAGTCCAACCCCCACCCCCGCCTCCGGTCTCTTAGCAAGTCCCTCAGAACAGGTGACAATGGACTAGAAGGAAGTCTGGAAATCCTTGGCCTTGAAAAACAGTCTCCTTATACAGAAGGGGAAACTGAGGCCCCGAGACGCTCAGAGGAAAGAACCCTCATCCGTGTGCAATGCCTCCTATGGACCTGAACCCAAGTTAGCTACTCCCATTGTTACTACTATTGTTTTTATGCCACTGTAGAATCGCAGAGTCAAACAAAGGGTCCTTAGAAGACCTGAGAGCACGTCTGAGGGTTTACAGATGAGGAACCTGAGGCTCAGAGAGGTTCAAGGGTTGCCCAGGGTCACACAGCCAGGCCAGGGAGCGCCAGTTCCCAGACCGAGCCTGCAGCCCTACAACTTTCCTCCCCATGCTCATGCCTCTCTCCCTGCCAGTGCCCCCCACTCCCGACCCCTTGCCACCACCACGAGTCCACCAACACTTTGCTGGCTCCTGGCTGCCCAAGGAGGGTTACACTCTAATTCACGACCAGTGACGGCTCCCGTGAGCGGCTGTTCCCAGGAGAGGTTTTCACCAGGGGTTTCCCCCGCAGGAACCCTCGCTCCCACCCCCAAGTCCCCCAGCCCCATCTTTATGCCCAAGCTAATATGTGTATGTGTGCATCTGTGAGATGTGTGCGCCTATGTCCGGGCGGGGGTGTGTGTCTGTCTGTGTAGGTGTGTGTATGTTTATATATCTGTATCTACTTGTTTGTGCAGGTGTGGGTGTGTACGTACACAGGTGTGTGCATGTCTGTGTGTGTGTGTCTGTGTGTGTGTGGGTGTAGCTGTGGAGGTCTGTGTCCGCAGGTGCAGATGGGTATGTAGGGGTGTGTGTGTGTGTGTGTGTGCAGGTTTGGGTGTGTGTGTAAGTGTATTCATGTTTGTATGCTCATGTGTGTGTAAGTGTAGAGGTCTGTGTACACGTGTGCAGATGTGTATGTAGGCGTGTGTCTATACGTCAGGGGAGGGATCACTGAGCCCCTCGCCCAGCTGCTCACATTCAAGGTCTCTCCACTCCCCGTGCACCGACCCCTGCAAGTCTTAGAGCAGAACTAAGAGGTTAGTTGGGCTAACTAACTAGCCCACTAGTTAGATGGGCTCTCAGCCTATCAGAGCTGGAGGGAGGACCCTTCACAATCCCCAGGCCACTTCCCTCATTGACCCAAAGGGGAAGGTGGTGTCAGCCAGGACTCTACCCACACCCAGGCCTCCTAGACCGCAGCCGAAAGCCTTGACGTCCTCCCTGGGGGAAAAGGACAACGTATAAACTATTTATTGCACACCTACTATGTGCCGGACTCTTCCATTTACACCACGTCACCGCTTCTCCCCAGGGTTCTATTTGGTAGGTTGGCTTTATTCTCACTTTACAGCTGAGCCAATCGGGGTGGGGGGTGGGGGAGGCCAGTCACCTGGGCAGAAGGCTGAGCCGGTGAGTAGAGCAGAAAAAGACGTGACCCGGGGGCCTGTCCGACTCCAGAACCTTAATTACAAGGCCCCCGTGACATTGCCTCTGGCCACAGCACCGACTTCTGACCTCTGCAACCTCTGTGTGGTGAGTGCGGTGATCCCGAAGCCTCCGGGCCCAGAAGGCCTTCCTCTGGAGAGTGTGCTCAGCCAGCTGGTGCCCCTTCGGAGGCCCCTCAGCTGGGAGTGAGGGAAAGGAGCCCCTTCTAGAAGGCACAGGGGCCTGGGGACTTCAGTGTGGCCTTCGGTGGCCCAGGGAGATCTGCTGGCATCCAACAGAGAGATGTCCAGGCCCAAGAGGGTAAGCACTGCTGGAAACAGATGATACCTCAGCCCCCTGGTTCACCATCTAGACGCCTTCAAGATGAGTCGTGTGTGGTGTGAACACAGATGCCCCCATGCCTGTCACCATCCCTCACAGCATGCGCACATTTGCACCTGCCCCTGCTTCTCCATCCCTGTTCACGGCGCACGGCAGGAAGCCCTCAACCCGACCCCCAAGTGACAGCAGACCTGGGGGACGCCCAGACCTGCCTGGGGTTACACCCAAAGCCAGAAACCAAAGCTTCTCATTGGGACCCAACACGGTCCCTTATCCCCCGCGATTACCGAAAGAACGGAGGAGTGCCCCAGAACACCACTCGGGGCCCCTCTGACTCCAGATGCACAGAGTGAAACCTCCGTTTCTAGAGCTCTGTTCTAAGATTTTCCCCCACTGCTCTGCCGTCAGAGCGATCAGAAGCTCCCACACCAGGATCCCTGCTGCCTAGGGTTCTGTGCTGGGACACCAGGGTCTGTCGCAATGTTGGCAGGGTCTGAGATTCCGAAATTCTGCTTGGAGCCCCTAAGATCCCATCGCCTCCTGTGTCAAGGTTGAAATTCTCCCCGGGTGACAG
>JAQQSY010007069.1:0-10679 GCA_028646535.1 Procyon lotor
CGGCAAAGTGCTAAGGAGCTCCCGGTCTCTACCTCGGGCAGCTGCCCGCCGTGGGCCCTTGCTGCTGCCGGGTGCTGTGCTGAGTGCCGAGTGCAGGCTGTCTTACCGAATTCTGGGCGCCCCGCCCCCATTTCTCCTTCCCCCGAGTGTGTGCACATGTATGGGGGCCGGGGGCCCGAGGGAGGGCTGCTGGAAATCTTTATGAACGCCCGGAAAAGAAATAAGAGAACACGTCCAAATCCCGCACCCACCGCCGGCACCAAGTCCTGCGCACCCGGGGTTCGCTGCTCACACCCCTCGACGTCCTCCTGCTCCCCACGCCCCTCCCCCAGGACCAGGCGGGTGCTCCCGTCCAGGGGCTTTGCCAATCCCGGCACCCCCACATCCTGACACTTAGTGTCTATCCCCTTGAGGGCCCTTTGTTCGACCAGTGGTGCCGGGCCCTGCCGGGTTCGGAACCTTCGAGAGGCTCAAGGGAGCAACGGCTTGGCTGTCTGGGAAAAGTGGGCATATGGAATAAGCGGTTACACGCACGCACGCATGGCTGAGGCGGTGGGGTGGGGGTGTCCTTGACCCCGAAGCCCCTTCTCCAACAACCCCCACCGACCACAGCTAACGGCCTCTTCTGGACACATTGGACGTTCCGCGATTTCAGAGCCGGAAGGATTTCCAGAACGTCCCCAGCACTGAACTTCACTTAGCACGTCTCGCAGTAATTAGTCTGGGGCCCCGAGGAGGCCGTCGCAGAGAGGGCATTAGTGGGCTAATCATCGGCCTCAGACTGAAAAACAGGCCCGCAGATGAGCATGGTCACGAATTTACTGGGGTTCTTCGCCTTGAGCACAATTCCTAAATAATGAAGGAAAATAAGATGCCAAGTTGCATTAGCCAAAAATAAAATACAAAGCGGGAGGCAGATAGCTTCTGTGTTCGGAGCCGTCAGCGCCTGCCCAGAGGGTGACCAGCAAGCCCCTCACGCCGGCTCGGCCCCATCTACCCCCCGAAGCTTGTCCCGAGTGGACAGGGGTGCGGGGGTGATTGAGCAGCCCCCAGCCCGGGCTCTGGAGCCCACACCCATCCTCGGTGCTGCTCTGGTCCTGATGCCTCCCTGCCGGTCGCTTACATGCCGCCCTGGACCAAGGACACACTGTAGGACACGGTTCCCGCCCTCCGGAAGCTCAGGGTCCAGAAGAGGAAACGCTTTGATGACCAAGTGGGGAAAGGATGCGAAGAAGAAGCCATGGGGTCTGTGGGGTAAAGCCCGGGGGAGGAGATCCTAAGTCTGCAGGGTGCTACCAGCCAGGCTTCCTGGAGGCGGTGACAGCGAATGGGGAAGACTCCCCAGGGGGAGCAGGGGAGACGGCGGGTGGGCCGGCCCCGCAGGGGGGATGAGTGGCCTGCCAGGGTGAAGGCGCATGCGCAGGGCTGGAGGGTGGAGGGAGCCCTGACCCCTCCCAGCCTCCAGGGACCAACCAACATGAGCTACGAGAACATCCCAGTGGGGTCCACTAGGCTGTAGCCTCTTGTTTTTCCAAGGATGTTATTAAAGGAAAACCAGCATCCTCAACCACCAGTTCATAGAAGAAAGTTTTATCTTATTCTATTTTACTCGAGAGAGAGCACGTGCATGCACACACGTGTGCAAGCAGGGGGAGGGGCAGAGGGAGAGCAAGCAAGAATCTCAAACCAACTCCCCATCAAGTGTGGAGCCTGATGTGGGGCTCGATCCCGTGGACCTGAGATCACGACCTGAGCCAGTCGGACACGACCGACTGAGCCATCCAGGCGCCCCAAGAAAGGACCCTTTAAGGATCCCCAAAGCAGGAAGGAGCCACCTTCAGATAAAGGACACATTGTCCTGGGAGAGGCCACTGGTGGACCTCAGAGGCCAGCTCCTGCCCAGGCGTGGGGCGAAGGGGGAAGCCGAGAAGGGGCGAATCCACGTGGGGACGTGGTCAGGTCTGGTCCCGGAGCAGGGCTGACCCTAGAGGCTGCGTGAGGGGCTGGGGCTGCTGGCCAAGGGGGCAGGGTCGTCTGGTCGTCCTGTCGGTGCCCAGGAGTGGGCAGGCTCGAGCCTTGACCCCCAACCGAGCATGGGGACCTACACTGCGTTGAAATCCCCTCTGCTCCCAAATCCTGGTGACCCAGGCTGGCCCAGAGCAGAGGCAAAGAGACTTCATGGAAATCTCACATCCGCCAGGGATGCAATTGTCTGGAGGAAAAGTCACTTCCTTCTTTGAGCCCCAATTTTGTCCGTGAGGCGGGGCTCAGAATTCTTGCCGCACGCCGCTGTCATTAAGGACGATGCCAGCTCGCCTCTGTAAAGCCCGGGGTCTGGGAAGCGCTCAGTACCAAGCAGCTGGCGCAGGAGGATGGGGGCGTGGCTCACGGAGGGCTCCTCGGAGGACGGAGGACAGGACGAGTACCATGCACGGAGCAGGGAGGAGGGACAGAATTCCTCCACGCGACCCCTCCACCTCACCATGGGGACCCCAGCCTCCAGATCTGAGCATATCTCCATAAAAGGAGTAACCTGTCTCAAATCCAGATGTCCAAACACTGGACACAGTTTTCCTTTCCATTACGGGAAAGTCAACAAAAGACGTGTAATGATCCCGGAACACAGAGCTGGCTTTCGAGGATGGCAGCCCCCGTCCGGGGCCGCGTCACACCGTCAATTACAATGCACGAAGTCAGAAGCTCTCAGCAGGGCTTTCCGTCAGTGACTAGGTGACAGGAAGACCGGTTCTGGTCTCGGGGGTCTGGGCCTCTACGCGCTTTCAAAGGAAGAGCTCAGTAGGAAGTGCGTGATTCACGAGGGGCCAAACACTGCCCTCTTTGTTCCAGAGCACAGTCAAGGGATCCCCAACACCCAGGGGCCCCCATAACATTTAGCAGACACTATGTACACACTCACATGCCAGCAAAGGCCACACTGGGGTCCTCACCAACACCTTGGCAGTCACCTTCCTAGTGACACCGCCATGTACCTTGTGCAGAGGACGGGCAGGGTGGACACGAACCAGCCAGGTCCAGCAGGACCCGAGGACGTAGCTCCGAAGCCAAAGGACGCAGCGCCCCATTCTGAAGAAAGTACAGAAGCTGCCCCTTCTTAGCAGTCCACCGCCAGAAGGAGAGACTCTGGAAAACTCCCCCCAGGGGCAAATACATCTTCCAGGTCTGGGACGCAATCTGTCCCAGTGAAAAGCCAAGAGCAAGGGGTCAGAGCGAGATGCCAGAAGGCTAGGGGACCCTTTCGACGCTTGAGTTACAATCACTGGAGTCTCAAGGCCACAGAGACAATCACTTAATAAATATTTTAGAAAATGCAATCCACAGTTAAATGGATTTGAATGGATATTAACCTTGGCTACACGGACCCGAAGCTCTCGGGTCATAAAGAGCAATGCATCCCACGATGTGGGGTCACTCCCGCAGCTCGCCTGAGGTAGCAGATCCTTCTCTCCAGTCCGGGGGCCCCACCCGTGTCCCTTCTGCATCCGTGGCCGTGCTGGTCCCCAGACCATCCCCACCGAGACCGCCACCCAGAGGACTGTATGCAGGCTTTCCGGGCTGTTGCACTGCCCGATATCCCAGGGGCAGCAGCCCCCCGTTCCCCAGCAGAGTGACCCATGCCCCACCCCCACCCTGACTTAGGCACCCCTGGGACCAACACCAACTGCAAAATGCGGGAGGACTGGAACTAACTGGGAGAACACAGGCAGGTGTGAAATAGCACATTATCCAGAAAAGTCCCCCTGGGGAGACTCCCTTTTACCAGCCAAGGTGGCACACTTGGTGACATTAAAATCTTCCCCATGGAAACCACAATAAAGCTTGATTGAATGTATCTTAAAATATTTGAATGTGCATTGTTGAGTTGTTAAGGAAATAGGAATGTTTGGGGGTCAAATCCCAAAGAGGTCATGGAGATGGAGAGCAGGGGGTTGGTTTCAATGGCCCCCAGGGGAGCTTCGAATAACAGAATCACATTAGGAAGAATAACATTGCTCCTAATAACAGAACCCTCAGTTTTCAGCTGGACATGTGACCCTACACCAGTCTATACTTCCCAGATTCCCCTGAAACCCAGGGTGACCATATAACTAAATTTGGCCCAAGAATGTGAGCAGAAGTACTGCGTAAAGCAGGGGGGGAAGTGTCCTGGAAATGATAGCATGCTGTTCTTCACCCCTTTCATCCTTTCCAGTAACTGGAATATGCACACAATGCCTGGTACAGCAGCAGCCATTCTGGACTGTGAGGTCCCTGGAAATGGACGCCATGCTGACTGAAGCATAAAGAGCCCTCAGTCCTGCACTGACCACCCCAGACTTGTTGGCCCATAAGAAAGAAAGAAGCTGGGGTGCCTGGGTGGCTCAGTGGGTTAAAGCCTCTGCCTTCGGCTCAGGTTATGATCTCAGGGTCCTGGGATAGAGCCCCACATGGGATCGAGCCCCATATCAGGCTCTCTGCTCAGCAGGGAACCTGCTTCCCCGCCCCCCCCCCCCCCCCCCCCGCTCTCTTTGCCTGCCTCTCTGCCTACTTGTGATCTCTCTTTGTGTCAAATAAATAAATAAAATCTTTAAAAGAAAGAAAGAAAGAAAGAAAGAAAGAAAGAAAGAAAGAAAGAAAGAAAGAAAGAAAGAAACAAAGAAACAAAGAAACAAAGAAACAAAGAAACAAAGAAAGAAAGAAGCCAATAAACTTCTATCTTAACTAAGCCACTCTGGTTTGGGTTTTTATGTTACTCATGGCTAAAGTGGACCCCAAAACAACAGGAGATCTTGGATCTCTGTTTTGATGGCTGCATGAGGGCTGGAGTCAGAGGACAAAGCCAAGAAAGGAAGTTTATAACAAGAAGACTTCTGCCTAAAGCTGGGGCCCAAAGACCTACATGTTTGGTACTAACGTGAACTAGAGATAAATCCACAGTGTAGAAGGAAACCTGCCTGTCTTTACCCCACCCCTGCGAAAAAGAGAAAATCACACGCACACACACACATACCAAATCATTGCTAGACGGATGAAAGTTCCCCGATTTGATGATAAACGGCTCTATCTACAAGAAAGATACAATATTGTAATGTTCCCGCCTTGTAAGAGAATAATCAAAACAAATAACCCAGAAGTAGACAGAACTTCAAGCAAAAAAATTCACAAATCCACACTCAGTGGAGAAATCCCACCACGCCTTTCTTGACACGAGCTGAGCTGACAAAAGTCAGTAAGAATATAGAAGATTGGAGCCACAGTCTTAACAAGCTTGATCCAAGGATATACCTGGATATATATAGGAATATATATATCCATCCAAGTATATATAGGTTCTAACCAACAGAGAGCTAGAGAACACACAGCTTCTCTGGGGGCTTTGGGATCACTAGAGATAATACACCGTGCTCAGTCAAAAAGCCCATTTCTACTGATTTAAAGGACTCATCAGGCCACGTTCACCACCTGTGTAGGCGGCAGAACAATGCCCCCCTCCTCCCAGATGTCCATGCACTGATCCTCACTACCCGCAAATATCTCACCTTACACGGCTAAAGGGATTCTGCACATGTGATGAATTTAAGATCCTGGGATGGGAAAGGACCCTGGATTATCTGGGGGGGCCTCCTGTAACCCCAGGGTCCTTACAAGGGGGAGGTGGGAAGATCAGAGTGTGGCAGGGGCATGGCGAGGCCCGCAGACCGCCTGAGTCTCACGGACAGGCTGTGCAGAAGCCGAAGGAGCCACGACCGTGATCTCCTGTGGCGCCGGCAGGAGGGGGCCACCCCGCAGACACCTTGATCCCAGCCCAGTGAGGCCCATTTCATACTGGTGACCCCCAAACCATAAGAGAACAGATTCCTGTTGTTCTGAGCCATCAACTTGGTATGACTCGGTCACAGCCGCAACCAGAAGCTCGTACAACACGCAATCAGCTTAGAAACTAACTAAAGAAAGGTCGCACAAAACCCCACCTGCATTTAAACATTCGGGATACCTTCCCTGGGTCTCCCCAGGGTTCTGAGATCGCCCCTGCCGGCCCCCTTATCTCTCCCCAGGGATGCTCTGCTCCTGGGCTGTATCCCAATCACAGCCAGAGGTGCCAAACGGAACCGTGTATGGAGAAGACAACTTGGGGGGCAGCCTGGAGGCGGCAACAAGAACAACAAAAGAATCCAAGGCCGGGGCAGTTTCATGGTGGATGGTGCGGGGCCTGGGTTTATCCAATTTTCCATCAGTACTCCTGTCTCCCTGGTGCCTCACAGCACCCCCTCCACTGAGACCCACCTCCCAAGATCCACTTCCAAGTGGAGGCCGGGACACTAGGGCAAACAGCCTCTCCAGGCCCTTCCTTGGGGATCCTCGCTTCAGTCTCGCTGCCTGCGAGAGCACCGATACCAACCACATCAAGACCATCGGGGAGGCCGCGGCCCCCACGTCGCAGGGGCTCCACGGGCCACGGCAAGGACCGTCACCACGGACACCATGCAGCTCACCGTGAAGTCGGCTGGGAGAGGACACTGCCGCCGTCCCCTCCCAACACAGTCACAGTCCCCGCGGATACACCGTGGCTTCCACTCGTCGCTCCTGAGACGTTGAAGAATATCGCATAGAGAAGAAACCATCGCATGAGGCTTTCATGAAGAAAGCTTAAGCAAGCGTGGCAGGAAGAACGTTTCAGTGCCAGAAAAGCAGAAATGAGGGAAATTCGCATTCTGGCTGTTCCATTCTCGCCTTCAGCCTGCCGCTCCCCAGGCCGCCAGCCGCCGGCCTGTGTCTCGCGGGCACCAGAACTCCCCAGCAGACCCGACCAGCCCTGGCATCTTCGGCTGACTAGGTCTGCACCGGGCCCAAGACATGAACATGAGTGTGGAGGGCAAAGGGATCCCCAGACTGAGCTGGGGAGCTGCCGATGCAGGGTGGGGGGCTCGAGACGGTGGCCCCACTGTGGTCTGCGGGGCTGGCTCCGTGGTGGCCTTCCGGGAGAATGCACAGCTCTTCCTCCGGAACCCAAGGAACCCCACTGATCTAAGCCAGGACAGCAGGGGCTAGGGCCCGTGCTGCGGTGACAGTGCGGCCCTTTCCCCTGCGTGTGCTCCAGAAGGGAGCCACCGTGAGAAGCACCCGCCCGGCAGACTTAGACCAGTCGTGCAGGGGTCCCCTGCTCCCTCACAACAAGGTCAGACACCGATCCCCAAGGTCTCACTCTCTGCTCCTAGAAGATTTCCAGACTCTGGCCCCAGCGGCCATGCTGGACAAAACGCTGGTAGCGAACCAGACAGACTTCCTCCCCACAACGGGCCCAACAATGCCCCGGCCCGTGGTGGGCCAGCCCTGGGACACAGAATGAGCCCACTGCACAGCCCTCCTGAGAGCCAGCGGCCACAAAGCAGACTGCCACCTGCTCCTGCCTCCAGCCAGCCCCTCACCCCCTGCCCTTGACTCCTCCCCAAAGGAAACATCTTTCTCCCTGCGTTGGAGACACTCCAGATGGTAGGGCAGAGGGCCCCTCTATTGGAATAAACCCTCCTCCTGATGTGTTAACCCTACTCTCTTGTGTTAGCCCCCCCTTGAGAGAGCCCCAGCCCCTTGTGAGAGACCCACCCCTTATGATAGCTCCACCCCCTTGTGAGAGCCCCCCCCCTTGTGATAGCTCCACCCTTGTGAGAGCCCCACCCCTTGTGATAGCTCCATCCCTTGTGATAGCTCCACCCCCTATGATAGCCCCACCCCCTTGTGAGAGCCCCACTCCCTTGTGAGAGTCCCACCCCTTGTGAGAGCCCCACCCGCTTGTGAGAGCCCCACTCCTGTTTTGAGGCCCCTCCCCCTATTTTGAGAGTCCCTCCCTCTTTGCAATAGTATTCAAGTCTCTCCTTCTCGCATCTGGACTTTTTTTTGAGAGAGAGAAAGTGTGTGTATGTACAAGCAGGGGTGGGGTGGGGTGGAGAGAGGCGTGGAGCAGGGCAGAGAGACTAAGAGAGAATCTCCAGCACACTCCGACTTGGGGCTCAATCTCACGACCCTGGGATCATGGCCTGAGCTGAGCTCAAGACCTGGATGCCCAAACAGCTGAGCAGCTTTGTGTGTGACAGAGGGGTCGGCCCCAGGCACAGGGAAGGTGCCTTTTTGTCCCTGCGACACCATGTCAAGGTCGTTCAGCTCTCCTGCTGGGATTTTTCCAGAGTCAAGGGCCCATCGGGCTCCTCCTCTTCTAAAACCCCCAGGGTGCCCCACGAGCCCCTCACCACCCGAGTCTGGTGGCCTACGGGGTCTCTTCCCTTGGTGGCTGAGTCCCCATCAGTCCCCCATGTGCAGTGGCCGGCGGGCCTCTCGGGCCACCCACACCTGTCTATGCAGCTGCCTGGGGTGGGCGTGACAGCAGGTGGCCCCTGGTAGTCGGAGGGAGGGGGACCGTGACCGTGAGGTTCCTTCCGTGAGGGTGGAGGCAGGAGTCTCCTCCCTGAGCACCTTCTGAGGTGACCCCCCTTGCTCCAGCCCAAGGGAGCCCTCCTTCCGCCTTTCCTACACCGTGAGAGCTCAGTGGGGGCCGGCGATGGCACAGAGGAGCCCAGCAGCATTAGACAGTTTCTGGAACGCTGGACCGTGTAGGTGCGGGCGGCTAAGCCCTGGCCCAGCAAATCCCGGCCGAGCCAAGAGAAGAGACCCTGATGGAGACACCAGCATCCCCGGTGAGCCATGAGCTGCTGAAGCAAGCACGCCCATTTCCAAAAGAACGCGGATTCCTCCTAGAACATTCACTTAAAATTACATTAAATAATTACCAAGTGGGTCTTAGAGGGAGGGAACGGGCTTCAGCACAGAAGGTGAGAAAATTAGAAAAAACAGGTCCTTCTAGCCCAATTTCCCTCCTAATTGGGTGTCTTTTGGAGCCAGCTAATTAAGCAGCATTTTCCCAGAGTCTTGGCACCTGAGGGGCGCTCTGCAGACAGTGTGACACACGGGTCTGGCAAGTCCCTGTAAGAAGCAGCCTCGGTCGCTGGCACCTTGCGTGCACACCAACCGGGAGGCGAGGCTCTCCTCCCAGAGAGGAGCCAGTCCCCGGGCCCCGCGGCCACGGCGGTTCAGGAGTCCCCTTCCCTAGCAGGGAGCCACCCTGAAGCCGGGCCCCCGTGCCAGGTCACAGACCCTCTCTTTTCTAGTCTTCTTTCTGCTTCACACGAAGTGCACTCGTAGATGCCCCATCGAAAACCACAGGGAGCCGCTGAGTCCCATCTGCGAGGGGGGAGGGCTACCTCGGGCCATTTGAAACCTCACTTGCAGGGGTGCGGCCCTCGTGGGTATCTGCCATTTTCCGCAGCACACCATGTGGTGGGGAGAGGGCAGCTGCGGGGCATTTCCAGGTCCCCCCACCACAGGCCCAGGGTTGGGGGGGACAGATTCTGGGCTGGGACCCCTCCAGGACAGAGACGGGCTGGCCATTCCCTCTCGCAACAGCCAGAGGAGGCACAGGGCCCGGCACCCGGCACGTGCTCGATAAACACGGGCAGGTGCGTGACTGCTAGAACGGGTAGAGCCATTCCCCACCCATGGAGAACAACCATTAGATAGGGCATCACAGAATCGGGCGGCAAACCGGGACGGAGCACGTAGCCAGCGCCGGGCCTCGTGCCAGGGCTCTTGTGCACCGTGGCCTCATAGGATGTCTCCAACTGGTCTTCGTCCCTTGCTCCCGGCACACTGCAGATAAAGCCCTTAGCATCTCTGGAGCGATGGGGATGTCTCATGTGCTCACGGGAGGACTGGGGACTGGAAGCCCCGGAGCTTCAGGAAGGGGCTGGTGGTCCGAGTGACCCGGGCTGGGCGGGCTGTCTGTGCCCGCCGCCCGACCTCCGGGAGGGGACAGGGGCTGGGGCTCGGTTGTCCTCCCCAGCGGCCAACGATCTCACCAATCACATCCAAGCAAGGAAGCCCCCATGGGACCCCCCAAAACAAGGCTCCAGGGCCTTTCGGTTGGCGAGCACACCCAAGTGTGAAGCCTCCACGCCCTCTCCGGGCCCACCTCTCTCCTGGCGTGTTGGCAATCTCATGGGCCAGATGCTGAGTCCAGGCCAACTGGCTCAGGACGCAGTGGGACGGTCACGGGGATGGTCAGGGGTCCCCCGGGGTCAGAGCCGAGAGGTGGGGTTGGCGGTCACCGGGGTCGATCGGGTGCAGCCCACGCCCGCCTCCTTCCAGCCTCAGGACAGCTCAGCGAAGCCGCTGCTGTGACGGTCCTGGTTTTGGAGGTGAGGACACCGAGGTGCGGTTGCGGCAACCCCTGCCCAGGGATATGCGGCCAGTGAGAGAGCAACACACCAGGAGCACGCTCCCTCACCCGCTCAGAACTCCGCCTCAGACCCCCACGCATGGCCCGTGTTGAGGAGGAAAGCCCCCCGATGCCTCAAGCCACGGTTCTCCACCACGTCCCGTGGGACCCTATTCCTGAGCTCCTCGGGGCCATCTTTGTCTGTGCGACGTAAACTCCGGGGGTTGGGTACTCTCCTACCTTCCTAACCTCTGCAGCTTCAACACCTAACACAGGGCAAGTCCTTGCACGCTGACGGTGAAGCACGGAAGGGAGGGGAGAGGGAGGGGGAGGGGGAGAGGAGGGGAAGAGAGAGAAGAGGAGGAAAAGGGAGGAGGGAGAAAAGGGAGAGGAGGAGAAAGAGGAGGAGGGAGGGAAG
>JAQQSY010007070.1:0-10677 GCA_028646535.1 Procyon lotor
CATTGGGCTCTCTGCTCAGCAGGGAGCCTGCTTCTCTCTCTGCCTCTGCCTGCCTCTCTTCCTACTTGTGATCGCGTTCTCTCTCTCTCTGACAAAAAAATAAATAAAATCTTTAAATTAAAAAAAAAAAGTTCACATTTTGTGCTCCACTGCTCTACCACTTGCCAGGAACTGGCCCCTCCCCCTGCAGTCTATCTTTCCGTAAATCACCTCAGATTTACTTCTCCCCCGTCCTACCTTCCAGAAAGCGGTTGCTTTTCTGTTCCTAGAATTCCTGCTGTTCTTTTCTTTCAATCTCCTGTTGAGTTTGTAGGTGTTCAGAATGGTTTGATAACTCTCTGGCTGAATTCCTAGGACCAGATGAAAATTAGGTTTCCTACTCCTCTCTCATCTTGCTCCTCACCAGCCACTGGAAGCTCACCAAATCCTATTATTTCTTCCTACCTCTTCCATTCCTATGCAAGCACAATTCACCTTGTTTTAAGTTCAATATATACCTTTATGGTTAATTTTATTAGATTTATATTTTAGCAAGCTTAAAATATACAACTATTTTGTGCTAATATTGGAGTTAAAACGATATGCCATTGATAAATCTTGTATTTTGGCTCTTTTTTTTTTTTTTTTTTTTTACTATTTATCCATGGTTGATACATAGAAAGAGGTAGTTTATTTATCCATTTTAACTATTACATAGCATTAATTCCTGTACTGATACTCCATTTGCTTCAAATTTTCATCATTAATAACAATACTACAATGAACAATTTTACATAATTTTTAAATGTTCTGTTGCATGTACCTTACAGTAAAAATGAAGACTCATTTGCACTATCAATTTTCCTAGATACTGTCTTATTGCTCTCTGACATGACACCAGGATTAAGAAGTCCACCATCATGGTAAGAGAGTTATATTTTCTCTTCCTCTCTGAAGTAAGAATCTTCATTTCTTTTCATTTTCTTAACTTGACATTTGAACATATATTTTATTGTTTGAATGTGTAATTTTCTGTTTACTGGTGTTGTTGATATTCTTCACTTCGTTTTATTGGGTATTTTAAATCTCTTTTGTGAATTGCCTGGTCATATTCTTTGTCTGTTGTTCTTTTATATGGTTTAGCATTTTTAAAATCAGCACAAGTACTTCATACAATTTTAAACTAGATTTTTTGATTTTTAAATATTTTGTAAGTAATGCAATAATGCACCTTAGCCCTTTCTTTTATTCTAAGATAGCCTGTGTTGTGTTTTTTTTGTTTTTGTTTTTGTTTTTTTTAAAGATTTTATTTATTTGACAGAGAGAAACACAGCTAGAGAGGGAACACAAGCAGAGGGACTGGTAGTGGGAGAAGCAGGCTTCCTGGAGAGCAGAGAGCCCGATGCGGGGCTCGATCCCAGGCCCCTGGGATCTGACCTGGGCCGAAGGCAGACGCTTAACGACTGAGCCACCCAGGTGCCCCGTGTGTTGTGTTTTGCTGAATGTATATAGTGACCATATTTACTACATAAAAATTTTAAAGTCAATTAAAATACCAATGGAAAAACATGTGAAAAGAAAGGACTAAAAAGATATTTCAAAAATGAAGAACTGTAAATGACCAAAAAAACTTAAAATAAAGGAAAGTAAGAAACATAAGTAGAGGCAATTTATTAATTATTTATTAATTTTTGACTCATAAGCTCTTTTAAAAAGAGAGATATGCTGTAAAAAATTCATTATTTAAAATTCATCTGGGGAGGAAAAATAAATGGATTGCTGCTTTTGTAAATAGAAATAATGAAATCATTTCAAAGAGGTTATTTCCAGTTTGAAATAAACAAAACTCCCTAATTATTTTAACATGAGAATTGCAGAGTATCAGTGATTTTATTTGACAAAAACACATTTAGAACAACAAATATTTATTAAGATTGAAACAATGCTTTTTAATATTTTGATCAATATTTCAAATAATTTTAGGCATATTATCCTTAGTTACATAGCTGTAAAAGATTTGCTCACTCTAGTTCAGTTAATATAATTTATCTAATTGGCAAATTTCAGTAATATTCATAAGGCCCACACACTGTATTTTGTAAATATTTCCTCCATCAACTCTTTTATATAACATGCTTATTCAAATAAAATTAGCATATTGCCTCATCTCACTATTGTTTTTGTATCTGGTTATATTTCTTCCTATGCAATATGTTCAAATACTTTTCCACACATATCAGAAAGAAAACACCTTCTGAACTTTACATTTGCTAAAATCATTCTAATAATTTTGAATATTTTCTTGATCTTAAAAAAAAAAGGAAATTAGATAGCTCCACAAAGGGTAAAGACAACTTGCACAGTGGAGTAAATCATTTACCTAACAAGAGTTTTTATTGAGAATAAGAACTCTTAGAACTCAATAATAGGAAGAAAAATAATCCAGGTAAACAATGAGCAAGGAATCTTAATAGTATTCCTCTAGAAAAGGTATATAAATGGCCAATAAGTACATGGAAAGGTCCTCAACATTATTAGCCATCAGGATAATGAAAATTAAAACCACAATAACATACTACTTCACACCCATTAGGATGACCATAATCAAAAACTCAGATAATAACAGGTATTAGCAAGACCTCATATGCTGGTGATGGAAATGTTAAAATTATACAGCCACTTTGGAAAATTTCCATGGCTGAAAGGTTTCAACTTAGAGTTCCAATATGATCCAACAATTCCACTCCTCAGTATATATTCAAGAAAAATGAAAATATACATCTGCCACAGAATGATTTATAAAAGTGTCTGTAATGGCATTATGCAAAATAGCAAAAATAAATAAATAAATAAGTTTATATAGCAATGACTTAGAAATGTGGTCTAGAAGGTTGGGAGAACTGATGTTTTTCAGATGACAAAATCATTCTTGAGGATGTTAATTTACAATGACACAGTTTTGATACCTTAGCTTTACCACAGATATCATTTCTCTAAGTTGCTGGCTTTTAATACTTGATTAGCAATACAAGGAGACTGTGATACCATGTTGAGGATGGGAAAAACTAATCAGCCCAGCCTTAGCTCATATGGCTTTTGTGAGCATTATTAAAAAAAAGCACTTTCTAGTGTTGGCGGACTTGTGTCAGGGTGCATGTCTGGGCAAAGAGGCTGAATTTCAGCACTCACATTCCTCAGTTAGGCAGCGCTAACTAGCATGTGTATGCCAGCACTCAGCATCCTTTACCAGAATAATCTCTAACATGGTGTTTCCAAGTTTTACCTTAAGAGTAAATTAAAACTATATACACAGGGGATGGTGTTTGAGTTTGGTCCATGAATAAATAACTCCACTATAAATATCATTGACGACATATAGTAAAATCACTATATAGTGTGCCTCACCGCACTAGAATCCCATAGTGAGATTTTACTATCCATTAAATCACTAGAAGCTTCTTGTGAGTGACCTTAGCTTTTATCATAGGGTTACACTTCATATTACCACCTCACATATTCCATCTCACACATCACTAACTCACAGATAATTCAGGGATGGACTCCTGGAGTTTATTGTACTTTGATTATAGGACTGGTTTAATTGCACATGTGTGATGCAAACCACCTTCTTTAAAAAACCTGCTTCATTGCTTTGCTTCTCTCTCTTTAGCCTTAGAATTTTCATGTGTGACATCAGTCTAATGACGATTATATTTGTTATATTAGAATCAGGGAAAATAGTAGACTGTATTTAGACTAGACAAGTTAGAAAGAAGTTGGTCATGTTTTACTAAAATTTACTTATGAGTATTTCTTGGTTAATGAACTTTTGGACTTCAGGGTTTCTACTAGTTTCCAAATAAGTGATAGTTCATTATTTACTTGGTAGTGGGGAAAAAAATCTACCAGAAAATGTGTTTACCTAGAACTAAAAAGCACTTCAACTACAATGACATTTATTTAGCTGCCTAGTCAGAGTTTTGATTGCAGTATCTAATTAAAATTTGGGGTGAGGGAATGGCTTTTTTTTTTTAACACAGTTAACACACATGTGGCTATCTTGCTTTTATTGAAAACAGTTACCTTAACTGACCAGTAACAGAGATGTATGTGGCTTGCACAGCTTAAAGCATTTACTATCTGCTCCCTTTCCTTTTATTTGAATGTAACTTAGTCTTGTAATCTTCAGTGTGAATGATACCAAATTATCTCTATGATTTATGGGGAAATTACTTTACATTTTTCTCCATTACATTCCTTTAAATATAATTCCTCTTATGACTAGACAAACGAATTCTAAGTATTCATATGGGAGGACAAAGGCATATCATAAGGTAAAACAAATGAAATTAAAAAACCAGCCACACACAGAGAAGGGAGGTGTTCAATGCATAAAATTGCTGTATAATGCATAAAGAATTCCTACAAATCACCAAGAAAATGACAAAGAATTCAATAACTGATTCAATAATACAAATGTATAATTTCCACAAGAAGAAAAATAAACTGCCATTAAAAATGTAAAAAAAAAAAAAATCCTCTATGTCACCAGTAATAAAGTGAACCAACAAAGTGAGCCAACAATGAAATCATAATAGTCATCACAAAATTTTATGGGGGGGCAATAAGAAATTTTGAAAGTATCGTTTTGTCAAAATATAAATAAGTAGGAAATTACAGGTTATGTGTAAAGATATTATACTTTAAAGAACAATCTAAGATCCTGTACTTCTATTTCTAAATGTATTCTCTGTCCAGAGAAACTCTTACACATTTATACTAGAGATACGTAGTAGGTTTCTGTTATAAAACAAATAGAAACAACATAAATACCTATAAAAGGAAAATGAATGAAGATGTTGCTTTATATTCATAGAAAATGCAGTGTGGGAGAAAATTAAAAGAATGACAAACATAAGTACATCTCTAAAATAAAGCATTCAGTGAGAAAAGCAAGTCACAGATGTCATGACCTAGAGATGCTAAACTTTGAGACAATAACACGACTGAATTGCTCTTGAGATTATCTTCCTTGAGAAGATAAGGTTATTTTTTACATCATGATTTGCATGTTGTCTACTTTCTCCATCAAATCAAAAATAATTATGTATAAAAATAATACTCTCTGGTGTCCAATTCTGGAGAAAATGAAATAATGAAGAAACCCTCCTTTTTTGAGAAATAACAAAGTTAAAACATCTTTTTGCCAGCACTAACTAAATCCTGTAATTTCTTTGAGGACAAAATATTTGGCCCATACTTAGACAGGATAAATGAAGAGTACTTGGCAAATACTTGTACAAAAGTAAACAAACCATAAATGAGACTGTGTCATATAGAATCATAAAATCTTCTAAAATTTTCATACACTGTGAATCTCTAATAAGATTTTATTACCAGTTAGTAATAATACCATGAAGAACACATAAAATTATGTTAATCTATTTACCGACATACAGTTTCGGCTTTCTTGCTGAGGGCAACTACTCCCAAGGTCCCATAGTCTTAAATGTCGTCAGAAATTCATTATGGCTTTCCAAGTACAAGTATAATCTCTAATTTTAAGTATCAAGGGAGAATGTCTACTCTAATTAAAAGAACATAAAAGGCAGCTTTTTACTGTGTGAGCGAGCTGGACTTGTTGCTATTTAAAAATCAAATGCAATTTGTAGGCAGTCCCAACTTGCAAAAGGGTCGTGCATCATAATTTCATTTATAAGGCATTTGTGAGCTCAAAAGCTCTTTTTCATCAATGAAACAGTATCTTAAAAGATGATTTGGTTTGCAGATATTTTATAGTTATTTAACCAACAGAATTCCTGAAATTAAATGTTATTCTTTAATTTATATTTCTCTATAAAAATGACTGCTTGTCCTTTTTACTGTTAACTTTTTAAAATTTTCTTTTCCATTTCTGCTAGACTCTTCTATTTCACTGTTTAAAAAAATAATAATCTTCAAAAGTAAGTTTGCAGACATCAAGGAATTCCTCGTTGTGCTTTGTGAATCTATGTGTTTTACTGTTTTATATCCACTCACAATCCACATGAGCTCATCCCCTACCAGGAAAAATCTTTAGCCCATATAAGATGGACCCTGACCATGGTCCTCTATCATTTGAGTTTTCAACATCATGCTAAGCATTTGGGGCAACACACTTGAGATTTGAGATTTAAAACATTCAGAACAGTATCAGAGAAGTCAGTACAATTTTTTTTAAGATTTTATTTATTTATTAGGGAGAGAGAGAGAAAGAGAAAGCATGAGTGGGGAGGCAGAGGCAGAGGGAGAAGCAGACTCCCCACTGAGCAGGGATCCTGATGCGGGGTTGGATCCCAGGATCCTGAGATCATGACCTGAGCCAAAGACAGATGCTTAAACAACTGAGCCCCTCACCCAGGAACCCCGAGAAGTCAGTATAATTAAGGAATGTCTGTCTTACAGAATATTCATATCTTACAAAGTCTGGAAAGATACCACAATTATTACATGTTTCACTCCATCAATTTCTAGAACTGTGTCATTGCCTAGACTAATTCACTGCATCAGTAGATTCTTCTGCATACACCTGAGGCCATGTTCTCCCTCCCACGGTCTAGTAAGAATGTGCTTTTAACCACCTATACATAACATGTTCTGTTCTCCTTGGTGTTAGATTGGAGGACATACTCGGCTTGATGTTCAGTCTGACTGAGATCACCGTGATAGTGGTATTTTTAAATATGGTCCCCATATTTTAAATGTAATCTCATTTAATCATCTCAAAAAAATATATATAAATGCACAGTAATTATGCTCTATTACTTATCCTATCACATTTCCTAATAGTAAGTGGAAGGAAAATCCAGATATAAACAAAGAGGCCAAAGACAACTACTATATTACTTAGAACACTGTGCTTATGTACCAGCAGGATTTCAAAGTTTGGGAAATAAACTAGAGGGATGACAGAGGGAAAATATAATTGCAAAGGAATTTGATTCTGCACCAAAGAGAGGCATACCTAGGATCAAAACTGAAACAACATAGGGAATGTCCTGGATTATATACTTTATTTCTGTTTATATCTTTGCAAAGAAGAGTCAGCCTATGCATAGAGAGCAGGAGGGTTAGCATCCTAGAAAATGCTGGTGTGCTGTAACAAACATAGAATATTGTGGGGGAGGGTGGGATGGTGCCTGGGTGCTCAGTCAGTTAAGTGTCTGACTCTTGGTTTTGGCTCAGGTCATGATCTCCTGGTCCTGGGATCAAGCCCCAGGTCCTGCTCCCTGCTCAGTACTGTCTGTTTTGTATTCTTCCTACCTCTCCCTCTGCTTCTCTCCCCACTCGCATTCTCTTTTTCTCTAAATAATAAATAAAATCTTTAAAATAAAAAGAACACTCTGTATATGTGCATTTCATTAATATTTTACATCACTATAAATTTCTATAAGTTTATAGTGTCTGGTTCTCTAGTGTTTCACTGAATATATGTTTCAGGGTCTAAGAAAATATTTCTGACAATTTCTCTGAAATTCTCTCTTTTTTAAGCTTTCTATATTACTAATTTTACACTCAACTAATTTTTAATGACTATTATAAATCAAATGTGAATACTATATCTTTTAATATAAAAGAAACCTTCTACTCTGTATTTAAGTCTGTTTCTTATTTGTCTCTTTTTTCTTTGTTCTTTTGTTTTTTAAATTCTCTTACCAGTGAAATCATACGGTATTTGTCTTTTTCTGACTTACTTCACTTAGCTTTATACTCTCCAGATCCATCCATGTCATTGCAAATGGCAGGATTTCCCTCTTTTTTTATTGCTGACTAATTTTACATAATATAAATTAGTCCTTATAATATTTTGTGTGTGTAGCTGTTGATATCCACCTCATCAACATTTGCCAAATATTTTATGGTTAACCAGTCACTGTCATTTTGGTTTTTAATTGTAAAGAGCTTGAATGAAGAACCAAAGTGTATACTTGGGGATTATTTAGACTTTATTTCAATCACAGTTTCAGTGCTTCTAACTCAAAGGCTTTATAGATTGAATTTCTTGGAGCCCAAATTTCCTTACTTGAAAAATAATTTCACCTATGTAATTGAGTTATATGAAAAGTTATATTAGAAGAGATATATTATGAGAATATAATGCGTATTCAACAAATAGGTCTTACTATTGGCTTTTTGTCCTTGAAACACCTGTTCTTCTATCATATCTTCAGTTCTTAATTTTTTTACATTCACTATATTATTCACTTAAGTCCATGCCTTTTAATATGTGCAATATCTATATTGCTTATTTGGATATTCTTTGCATTGATTTTAAAGTTATATACATTATTTTTCTCCTAGTGGATAATCATATACTTTCATGAAATGTATTTGAACTTACTTTCTAAAAATTATTAAGTAAAGTTATAATATATTGACACCTTAGCTTCATGTATTAATATGATAAATTTACCATCACACCCTCAATTTCTTAAATTGTCCTATCTTTATGAGAAATTTTATCAAACTATTTGTTCAATTATTTTTGGATCTTGTGATGCAAATTTTTTACATGATTTCTTAAGTATATTATTATTATTTAGGCATTCATAACTTGTCTTTTAATTATTCATTGCCTAACCATTTTAATGTTTTTCCAGTCTCTACTTCTTCAAATTGGTTGGTATTTCGGTTGGTTAAAATATGTTTAAGAATATATCATTTTTTCAGTAAGTCTATTGTGGATATAAACTTGCTGACCCTCTGAGTGTGTATTCTTATACACACATGATTATTTGCACAGGAATGACAAATTAGGCATGAAATTCTTGGGGTTTAGTTATATCCCACGAGTTCCATTTCCTTTTAATATTTGAAAGTACAGAACAATAGTTTTTAGAAGAAACCCTCATTAACCTGCTGGGGATTTTATTTTATTTTTTATATAATCTTTTCAATGAAAGTGTTATTTTCATTGATCTTGCCATAGTCAGTAACTTCTTTTAATTTTTAATTAGATAATTTTCTAAATTTTATAAGTTAATCTCTCTCTCCCTCCCTCTACACCCTCTGCTCTCTGTATTATTTCTGTTCTATATGATCTGATCTTTTTTTCCTAGGAATCCTGTTAGATAAGGGGTTAATGGAATGAATGTCATCATCTCCATGCCTCTCCTTTTCTTATTTACCTTTAGGCTTAACATGTTAGCTCTGGGTGAATTTTTTAAATCTTTTTTCTACTTTACCATTGTACATTATATAATATTCTACTTGCTCCTTACATTCTTTCTTGTTTTATTTCATTTTATGTGGGCATCATGTTTTTAATGTTTCTCATCTCAAACTATTTCTCACAATGATTGTGTAATTCCAGAAATATAGATGCAATATCCACTTGAATCTTCTTAAGAATAAGAACAGAAGCACTCTCCTGTTCTTAACCTTTTTTGGAGTATAACAAATATGTAAAATGTGCAGGAATCATAAGTGGACAGCCCAGTGCATTATCACACAATGAATATACTATTTAGCCATCACCCAAAGAAATAGAAATATTTGGTGACTTTCTCTCCATGCCCAGTTACTATGATTTGCTTCCTCTTGTGAAAGTTGATTGCTTTCCTGAATTCTATTTGATATATTAGTTCTACCTGGGTTGTTTTTTTTGTTTTTTGTTTTTGTTTTTGTTTGTTTGTTTGTTTGTTTCTAATGGAATTATATAGTATGCATTATGGTGAGTGTGACTTCTTAACAAGATTCATCCACATTGATGTGTGTGGCTGCAGTTTGTCCATTTTTATTGCTGTATGGCATTACATTTCATGAGTAAAACACACTTTGTTTATCAGCTCTTCTGTTGTTAGACATTTGAATCATCTCCATTTTTTGGCCATTTTAAATAATACTGTTATAAATATGCACACATTTCTCTTAGTATACACCAAGAGTAGAATGATAAAGAAGAGGACGTGTACAAGTTCAACTTTGATAGGTAGTGCTAAATGATTTTCCAACATAGCTATAAAAGTTTACACGATTACCAAGAATACTGGTTACCTAATACTATGTAACAAACTAAATAAATCTTCTCTCCCTAACACAATAACTATTTTATTATATCTCATGAACTCTGGAACAGGAATCCAATTATAACTATAGTTGGGTCAACTACCCATGAACAATGTGAAGATTAGGAGTGCTGACCCCATGCAGTCAAAATTATGTATATACCTTTTGACTCTCCCAAAATTTAACTAGTAATAGCCTACTATTTGTCTGAAGTCTTACTGATAACATAAGCAATCAACTGACAAATAGTTGGCATGTTAAGTGTTTTATAGACTATATATTCTTACCATAGAGTAAGGTAGAGGAAAGGAAATGTTATTAAGAAAATTTTAAGAGGAAAAAAAAAAAGAGAAAATTTTAAGAGGGGTGCCTGAATGGTTCAGTTGATTAAGCTTATGTCTTCAGCTCAGGTTATGATCCCAGAGTCCCAGGATGGAGCCAGCATTGGGCTCCTTGCTCAGTGGGGAGTCTGCTTCTCCCTCTGCCCTTCCTTCCACTTGTAAATCCTAAGAAAGAGAATATACATTTACAGGATTGTGCTATATTTTTCTTTTTTTTTCTTTTTTTTTTTTTTTAGATTTTTTTTTTTAAAGATTTTATTTATTTGACAGAGAGAGAGAGATCACAAGCAGGCAGAGGAGCAGGCAGAAA
>JAQQSY010007071.1:0-10676 GCA_028646535.1 Procyon lotor
GGGGAAAAGCCCCGCCTGACTGTGGCATTGTCAGCGAGGACCATGTAGAACAGAGTGTAATTTGAGGGGTAGAAGGGAAGGGACTACAGTACCAGCCGCGAGTAACCAAGAAAAGGGGCGAGGTGATAGGAGTTGGAGGAGTTGGGACTTTCATTGTTTTGGAGGCAGGTGGAGACGCCCTGGTCAGCGTGCGGACGTACTCCCAGCAGAGCCGCTGGCCACACTCGGGACAGGAAGCCGGGCGAGCAGTGGCGGAACCCAGGAGGGCCCCTCACTCCGTGCGAAGGCAGGGTGGGGACGGGGGGGAGCGCAGATGAACACGAGGGAGACAGAATGACTTCGAGTACACCGGTGAGCACGAGAAACGAGAAACGTGAGGGGCCTGAACTTGCCAGTTAAAAGACGCGGACAGATCAGAAACATATAGAAGGGCCAGGGGTGTGCCGTTCATGCGGGAAGTCCTCGTAAGGAAGGAGAGTAAGACAGAGCCACCAAGGACCCAGATCCTTGCAGGGGAGGTCCCTGTGCCCGCGGAGCCGGTGGGACAGGTGGGAGGCACGCAGAGCCCCGCCTGCACTGTCCCCTGCGCTGTCCCCGGCGCTGTCCCGGGGCCTGCCCTCCAGGCAGCCCTCTCCACTTTGCCCTGTGTGAGCCGTCCCTGCTGTGGGCGGGCCGCGTTGTCTCGGGTGTGTGACCTGTGATCACGGACCCCGCCCGGGGGGATGCGGCAGAGTGGGGCTCGGGCGTCCTCTGGGCGGTGCATGGGAGCTTTTCAACCACAGGACTAGATGGGTGTCGAGGGGCAGGAGGGGGACATGTGTTGGGTGCTATTTTTTTTTTAACAACTTTATTGGGGCGCCTGGGTGGCTCAGGTCCGGATCCAGGGTCCTGGGATCGAGCCCCGCACTGGGCTCCCTGCCCTGCGGGGAGTCTGCTTGTCCCTCTGCCCCTCCCCCTGCTTGTGTTCCCTTTCTCGTTGTCTCTCTCTCTGTCAGATAAATAAATAAAACCTTAAAAAAGTAAACAGCTTACTTGAGAAAAATTCACAGACCGAGTTCACCCGTTTGAAGGTAGGGTTCGGGCATTTGTTACACTGACCGTGCAGTGTAGCCGTCCCCGCGGCCTGTTTCCAGGGCGTTCACCCCGCGGCCTGTTTCCAGGGCGTTCATCCCAGCAGAAGGTCCAGAGCTGGGAGCTAACTTCCCGTCCACCCTCCTCTGGCCGCCTCCAGGCCGCGGCCACCTCCGCGTTTGCCTTTTCTCGATACTCGGTGCGAGTCCTTCCGCGTGCAGCCTCTTGCCCTGAGTTTCGAGGTTCCCTCCGCGTTGTAGCTCGGGCCAGCGCTGCTCCCTTCGCGCGGCTGGGTCCTGCTCCGCGGGCGCGTGTGCCACGCTTTGCTTACGCGTTTGTCCGTGGGGGACACTGGTGTTGGGGCCTCTCGGCTGCTGTGGACGGGAAGCACCCAGCTGCCCCCCACAGCGGGGGCACCCTTCATATTCATGGGTTTAGCTCGTCCTCCGCACCCCCGTCCCTGTTTCTCGGCTCTGCTCTCGGCCCTAGGAAGGGGCCCCATGTAGACGACCTTGGCTTCTGACCCCAGGTTGGGCTCCACCGAAGGGTGGGCATCAGGAAAGGAGGGGACGAGAGTCAGGCAGGGTGTGTAACCCCCACCGCGGGTCCGTCTCACGCTGCTCCTCTCAAAATGGGATCCGAAGCTCAACCTTCCCTCCTCCTTGGGGCCTGGGATGATGGCCCCCCGTTACTGCACTATGCCTGGGGTCCCCTTCACCCACACGGCTGCACGGGCTCCCTTTGTAATGAAGTTCTCCTTTAACTTCTTGACCTGGGCGAGCCCCCTGTTTCCTGAGGGGCCTAAGCCGGGTGAGTAAGCGGTCAGACCCCGTGTGTCCCCGAGGCTGGAGCTCCAGGGCTGTCATTCCCTGAAGCAGCCCAGCAGTGAGCCCCGTGTCCAGCCCTTGGCGGGGCTCGGGGCTACTTCCTGGAGAAAGGAAGGGACGATTTCACCGTTGGAATCAAGTCTTGTTTATTCTAAGCACATGAGAGCTGGTGGCCGGGGTCCAGGCTGCAGAGGAGACTGGCTTATCTCCTAGGGGTTTCCCACTAGAAAACAAACCCAAGTGACTTGCGGGAGCAGGGGACAGTCCCACGGCGAGGTGGGAGTTCATGCAGCAGAAGGTGAAGGCCCTGCAGGCAGGGGAGAGGCAGGAAGAGCTCCGCCCACCCCGGGCTTACCTGAGGGGGGGTGACTTCACCTCTTGGAGTCCGGCTCCTCGTGTGTAAGAGGTGGATACGTTAACCTCACTGTGAGGACGACGGGGATGCTGTTGGGAAGAGGGGTGCAGGGGACGCCCAGCCGGGCCCCTGCGATGGCGCCGCCTCACAGCCGTGCAGCGTGTCGTCACAGCCCCGAGCACCTGGCCCGGAGATGCTCCTGGTCTGATGGGTGTTGGCACATCTGCTGAATACGGCCCTGCTCTTGTCTTGGGGTTGGGGAAGGGGCCCAGGTGCGAGAACAGGTTCCAAGCCGTGGGTCAGCTTCTGCCTCACCTGCCCAGGGCACGCGGAAGGGGGCCCGGCTGTCCCTGGAAGGGGCAGGTGGGGAGGCCCCCTTGGGGGGGCGCAGGGGATGCTCATGGGGCTGGAGAGGAGAAAGGGGGGGTTTCCTCCACATGGCCGGCCAGGGGACCCCGCAGCCTGACTGTCCCGTGGGCTGTGGGTGGTGACCCAGCTGTGTTTGGAGCAGGCTGTATCCGTTGTATCCCCGGTAATTACCAGAGCGCGCAGCTGCTGCCGAAGGGTTTGCCGAATAAATAGATCGCAGAGCATGTGCGTCCAGGGAACTCTCGCCGACAGATCGGGAGAGACGGACGGGAGTGTTGATAGCAGTGTCGTTTGCAGCCCCGGCGCATGGGGACTGTGCCGACGCCCTCCCCGGTGACAGCACAGTTGTGCCGGGCGTCCCCCTGGCAGGGTCCGACAAGCAGGGGAGGGGTGGGACACGTGTGTCAGCGTGGATGGACGGGACACACCGTTGTGGCCGAGGGACAGGTCGTCCGTGCTTGCTCCATGACGGCCCCACTCGCTGGGGTAAACCGCCCAAATCCGGGGGCTCCACACCACACACTTAGAGTGTCACGGTCTTGGAGGTCCCAAGTCCGCGTCCTGCGACGAGAGTCGCGGTGTCGGCAGGGCTGGCTCCTTCTGGGGAGGACGTGCTCGAGGCGCCGCGTCCTCGGCCCGCGCCCTCCTCCAGCATCGGCCAGCGGCTCCTCTCCTGCTCACGGGGTCCCGCCTCTGACCCCTGCCTCCCTCCTCAGGGACCCCGTGACGACCCGGGCCCCCCCAAACCCTCCCTCTGTCATGCCCGCGGGGGGGGGGCGGGGGCGTAAAGCAGCACCAGCCACGGGCTCGGGATGTGAGGACACAGTCCCAGGGGCCGATTGTCTCCCTACCAGAGGAGTGAGCGAGGTGGTCTCTGCGGAGGGGTGGGATCCGGGCGGTGTGCAGGGGGCACCTGTTGCTCTGGGCTCTTCCGTGTGTCATTACTAGTGCTTGGAAGAGCGAGCACCCGTGCTCCCTCCCAGAGCCCTGCTCCACACGGCCCTGCCCCGGTGGCGGCTCCCCTGGACCCCAGACACCCCACCAGCATGATGGCGGGGTCGGGGAGGTCTGGGCACCCAGCTCCCTTCCCCCCAGTGGGCTCAGCTCGGGATGGTCCCCAGTGTGCCCCAGAGGACGCCCTCCACAGTAACCTTCTCGGCAAGCCGTCTTCACACACTCCTGTTTTTCCGGGCGGGACTCCTCCTCCGGACGAGCAGTTCTGGGGCACTTGGTGCAGTCACAGGACGTGTAGCCACTACCCCCGTCTATTCCAGAAGACTCCAATGTCACCCCACATACAGCCCCCTGCCTGCTAGCTCCATGCCCCACACCCCTGCCTGAGGCCCCTGGAAGCCACGAGTGTGCTTCTGTGGCAGTGGACTGGCTGGTTCCTCCTCGGCAGAAGCACGTCCTGTGTGCCCGCTGTGCTGCGGTTCGCCGGCACCGTGGTGTGTGTCGGAGCTTCCTTCCTTCATAGGGTGGGACAGTGGCCGCTGTGTGGACAGACCTTTCTGTTCGTCTGTCCCCCAGTCGACGGGCCTCTGGGCTGTGCCCCCCTCGGCTGCCGTGAGCGTGCGTGTCCGTGGGCTCGTTGGGGTCCTGCTTGGATCCCCTCACCCTGCTCAGCCCCCCGCCTTGTGTTCCCTCCGTCCCCCGGTGGGAGGGTTCGCTGCACAGTCACCGTCCAGGGCCCGACTGGAAGCTCTGACTTCGAGTGAACATCACGTAGGTTGAGATTTGTTAAGTGTGTGTCCGTTCTCCACGCTGGTGCTGAGCCGCGGGTAGGGCAGCCCCGGCGGCTCCCCAGACGTGCACATGTCTGATGAGGTCGATGAGGTCGGGGTGCGGGTCCACGGGTCCTTTGCGCGCATTTCTGTGCGTGTGTCCCGTGGCCACCGACCTGAGTGTCCCAGTCCTCTTGCAGTGTTTGGGGAACCGCACTGCTCTGTTCTTTCTTGTGTGTTTGAAATACTTTATGCTTTTTAAGCAGCACGTTAGAAAGTCCACAAGCAGCCGAAGCGAGCTGGGTCTGGGCCCCCAGCACAGCATGAGGCTGGGGGCAGGCCGGCCAGGTGGGTGCCGGTGCGTGCTGAGCTGACTCAGTGCCTGGACTCCCCTCTCGGTCTGGGTCGGACCCACCGAGCTGGGTGAGTCTGGGAACAGGGCCGTCCTGGGGCGGGGACTGTGTGAGCGTCCATGCCGCTTCCTGTAGCAGGAGTCCCTTCTGAGGCCCGCAGCCTCGTGCAGGCCAGGAAGTCACTGGGCAGTTGGTCTGAAGCTCCCCGGATGTCTCCGCAGCTCGGTGGCCGACTGTGGTGGCCCGGAGAGGGGCCTTGAGGCCCTTTCCCTCCTCCCCGGGAGCCAGAGCTGCTGCTGGGGGCTGGGGGGGCTGCTGCCCCGTGCACGGAGGGGTTGGCCCCGCGGCTGGGCGGCCAGGCAGGCCCTGCTCACCCCGGGCCTCGGACGCCTACACCCCGTCGGGGGGCATGAGCGGCCCCTCTGGCCTCCAGGCCCAGGAGCCCTCCTCCTCCTAGGTCTGGCTTTCTTTCTTGTGTGTTTTTTTAGTTTAAATACAACTTCTGGGGAGCTTGCTATGTGCCTCGACTGTTTTTGGAACACTGCAGGTTTTAGCCGATTTAACGTGCGGCACTCCCACGAGACGCAGCTCACTTTACGGTCGGGGGCCCAAGGCAGACGGGGTCCGCCAGTGGCTCCGGGCCATGGCTCAGTTGGTGGGGGTCTGGCTCAGCGTCCGTGTGCGGCTCTGCTGTCCTGCAGGGTCTGTCACCGTTGAGTGTTTCTGAGCTGCCTGCCGTGGAGGAAGAGGGACGCTGGCCCCGGTCCTGCCACGCGGAGTCAGCCAGCCTGAGGCCCGTCGCCCTCCAACTCTGCGGCGCGGCCGGGCTTCCCGTGTGTGCAGGGCCGCTCCTGGCTCACGGAGCTGTGTGGGGCTGCTGCCACCGGGTCCCGGTCTCAGAAGCACAGGCGCATGACTTCATCCTGCCCACGGCCCGGCCTCACACTGGAAATGACCCCTGCTCTCCTCTCCTTTATTAGAGGGTTTGCAGAAGTCTGCAGAAAATCAGAAACTCTGGACTCTTGGAACCAGCCGCACTCAGTGCCCGTCCAAACATGTGTTTGTGTCCGGGGCTGAGGTTCTTCCTCTCCGGCCTCCTGGGCCAGGGTAGTCCGCTCCCTGGGATGGACACTGCGCGCAGCCCATTCTGGAGAAGCGACAGGACTTCTGTCCTCCAGGGTCCTCGGGGCCCCATGTCCTCCTGCTGCCCTGCCTTGGGCTCCCACCCATCTGCTCGCTGCCCTCCTGCCCGGGGCCGGCACTGCAGGCTGGAGAGATGAGCCCAATGGGGCAGGTGGACAGAAACACGGATGCCAGGTACTGCCGAGGCGCCAGTGCCCCGCTCGGACCTTCTTGCCCGCATCTCCCAACACCCGTCACGTGGAAACGAGAACTCCTGTTTCCAGGAAATTAATGAAAACCGCATTTACGAGGCAGCTGTTCTCGGGTGTGAACTTTGTTGGGAGACTGAGGGGTCCAGGGGAGAGCCGGAGGGGCCCCCCGCCCCTGCGCACCTTCCACTTGTTGCCGGACCCCGGGAGCGCATTCCGCACTCAGGCTGGCAGCAGCGGCTGCCTCGGGAGCTCTGTGTGTTCTCTCTGGACGCGGACACCCCTGAGGTCGCTCTTTTCATAGGTCTGGGGCCTGTTGCTCTGGGGCTCAGCACACACCCTGCTGACATGTCAGCAGCCCCTGGGTACCCAGAGTACTATTTGGATTAGTAATCCAAGCAGGTCACTGTGCGCTTGGGTACTGCGTCCCCGCTCGGGCACTCAGGGAGTGCACTGCGTTTCCAGATGCCAGATTGACGGCCGTGTACATCCTGACAGTCTTTGGGGGGGGGCAGGGGGTGTCACATTTCACAGCCATCCCCTGATGGTGCTTGTGACGTTCTGCACAGTGGGTTCTGTTCTGACCTTCAGTTCACAGACAGCGAAAGCAAGGACCAGAGAGGGGAAGGAACCGTCCCCAGACCCCCCAGCTAGGCAGGGAGTGCCCGAGTCTGGACTGACAACCGCAGCGCTCCCCTCGGGGGAGCGGGTTCGGGGGGTGTGTGTGGCCACACTGGGCCAGCCGGGATGGAAACAGACCCATCTGTGGCCACTCGGCCTCCTTGCCTTGGTGATGTCATCCCCACGCCCTGAGCAGGCCCTGGGGGAGGGAGGGGGCGCAGAACCTTGGTTTATCATGGCCCAGTTGAGGGCAGAGTGTTTTGCCAAAAGCTTGCCCTCTGACCGCACAGCGAACTCGTCTCCACTCCCAGGCTGCAGCGAGGAGTGAAGGGTATCTTCCACGTTGTGGTAGAGTCATCTGTGTGGGAGCCTCACGGGTGGGAATGAAACATTTACCATCTGGAACAAAATTCCGACTCCGAGCAAAGGACGTGGGGGGGTGGGGAGCGGCCCGTGGCCCATAGCGGCCGCCCAGCTGTGGCTTCGGGAAAGGGGACTGGCCGGGGCCACCCTGTCCTCCCCGCGGCCTTGTCTGGGGCCCATCTGCTTGCTGCCCGTGGCTCCTCTCCCTCCCTGAGCGTGGCTGAAGCCCCCACTCCTGGATGCTCTCCAAGCCCCTTCTAGGGTGTCCCCGCCCCCTCTTCCCCCCCAGCCCATCTGTCTCCTCCCAGCCCCTCCGTGGCCCCACTGTTCCCAGCTGTCCTCTGTTCCCCATGTGCCCAGCCGCCCTGTGGAGATGCTTGGGAGGCCGGGGGCCCCGGAAGGGCCGGCCAGGAGGGTCCGCAGAAGCCGCTGCAGCCAGGGCTCATCTGGGGAGGCGGAGCACCTGCTGGGAAGGAACTTGCCAGGGTGGCTGCCAGAGGGAAGGGCCGTGTCCACGCCCCACCTCTGGGCTGCTTGTTGGCGCCCCGCCATCTCGCTGTCCTTGACTTCGGTTTTTCTGAAGGGATGCTCATGGCCCCGCACAACATGGTCTTGGTCAAACTGGGGATAATTGCAGCAGTGATTTCCTTACTTGGAGGCCGGGGGTTCCAGCGTGCCCCTTGTTTCCCGGCTGGGCCGTCCAGCCCTCCTGCCCCCGAATGCACACACGTGCTGGCTCCCTGGAGCAGGGCGGCGGGTCTCTCTTCCGTGAGATTCCCCGTGTGTGAGTGAGCACTCCTCTCCCGGGACCAGGGAGTCGTGTGTGCTAGGCGGGGCGGGGGTGGGCGGACCGGTTGTCTGGAGAGTGGGCCCTGTGTTCCCTGCCATTGGGCCAAGCCACTCCCACCAAGGCCCCTAACACGGCCCCGGTGGCCTCCCCTTACCCCTCTTGGGGACCCTGGGGATGGTCTGGGGTGGGTCCAGGGGAATGTCCAGGGGACCCCCTGAGTGGAAGGACCAGGAGCCGTGAGCGTTGGTTAATGCCTTACCCTAGCTGCTGGGGGGCTGAGGCTGTGACCTCCCCAGGTGCTGCCCCCCCCCCCCCCCGAGTGACCTCCACAGCGCCTTCAGCGACCCAGGGACCCACCACCTCATCTATGGGACAAATAGCCCATTGATTCTCTGGTTCAACTAGAGGGAAAAATCCCCCTGAACCTCTGCCAAGGGTGTGGGGAGCGCGTTTGGAACGGCTCCAGGGCCGGAACCCAGAGAAGGGGGGATACTCCCAACTTTTATGGCTTGCTTCAAATAACTTCCTGGAAATGGTCGAGTGCAGCTTGCCGTCCCTACGGCCTCGTCGGGGAGCAATGTTCCGTGCAGAGCCAGGTCATGGTTGGCCATGGGCTCTGCGGCTTTGTTCGGGAGGGAGACAGAGGCTGCAGAGCCCCCAGGTGCTCGGGCTCCAGGCTCCCTCTGGGCACCCTGGGACCCCCCTGTGGTCTCCAGGACCGTCTCTCGGGGACGCAGTAGCCCCCCACGTCTGCTGTGCCACAGTCCTGCTCGCCCGTGTCGGGGCTGCCCTGCAGTCCGCCCCCAGTCAGAGTGCTTGGGTAAGCAGAGTCAGCCTCCAGCTTTGTGGGAAGAGGGTGGAAGTCCCTTCCGTAAATACACCGTTCGCCAGCACAGCTGAGATAGAGATGGCGTGCGCCATGTGCCTGTGACCCCGCCCCCCCAGGCCTCTGTTTCCTTGTCTGCGTCTTGGGGATGAAGAGGGGGGCCTCCCTCCCCAGGAATCTGTCCCTGTCCCCAGAGCCCCCGGAGCGGCACCCATGGTGAGTGCCCTCAGTGCTGGGCAGCGTCACCAGCACCCCCCGGACTTGTGCCTGTGAACACCCTCCAGTGTGTGTCTTGGCCGCTGTCTGGGAAACTAAGCTCACCGCAGGGAGCTTCTGATGGAGAGGTCGACGGTGCATCGTTAACACGGAACGATAGGGCCAGAGTGCCTGGCCCCCAGGTACACGCGTCGGCACCCCCACGGCCTCGGGCTTGTCCCCTCTCTCAGACCCGTGCTGGTACCGCGTCCTCACCGGTCTAGCGGGTCAGGAACACCCGGAGTTGGGTTGCGTGTCCTTTGATACAGTTGTAGGCTCCTGCTTTCCTCTCCGCGTCCGCGCCGAGAGCCGTATTGTGCACGCTCTTGGTTGGTGAAGGAATTGGAGCCTCGGTCTTCGGCTGGTGATCTTGCTGTTTGTGTGTGTGAGACATTTCCCGGTTCGTGTGAGAATGTGCACGCACACACACATGCAGTGTCCGAGGCACGTGTGTGCGACACGGATGGACGTGCGCGTGCCCGTCACGTGTCCCAGTCCGTGTTCTCTCACAACATTCCTGGGTGCTCCCCAGAGCAGTCTTTCCTACCCAGGACTGTGTTGTAAATCCTCGGGCGGTTTCTCCCTTAGGTTTGGATGGTGCCGTTGTCATGTTTAGCGTCTCCTGGTGGAAGTTGTTTTGGGGGGTGGGAGCAGGACCTCTGTTCTTCCCGAGCTTTGTTCCTGCAGACGGGGGGTCCTTTGCCCCACCGCCACGGATGGGGCGACCCATCATCCCTTGCAGTCTCTGTGCCTCTCACAGCCCACCTGCCTCCCCGGGGCCCTGTCCGGAGCCGCGGCCTCACCGAGGGGGCTCGCTCTCCGGCCCCGAGCTGCCCACGGTGTGCCGGCTGGGGCATCAGTGGGTTCCCTGGGCTTCATTACCGGAGCAGCAGTTGCCGGTCATTCCATTTGAACTGGAGAATCATTTCTCGGGGCCCCCAGCACCCCCACGGAGAATACTGTTGGCATTTGCACCGGCGGGATGCGGTAGGGTTAGGATATGATTGTAGGAGGTAGTTTCACGTTCAACTATCTCCTGTCCACGAGGAGTGACCCTCTTTGCCTCCGTGTTCGTCCTGCTTTCTATCGTGTTTTCCTGTTAGTTTCCACAGACCCTGTGCACGTCTTGTTAGACAGACGCAGTGGCTTTTGAGCTCTGTGGTGTTTTCAGATGAGCTCTGTCCCCGCTCTGGATGGGGGAGCGTGTTGGCAGAGGGGGCGCCGGCCGGGCCTGCTCACGGACGGATTCCTAGACCCGCTTTGTCCCTCCCTCGTTGAGGTAGAACTGCAGGAACAGGACCAGGGGAAGGAGGGGCCTTGCGGCGTGGCTCCCACTCCCATGGGCCGTGGGGAGGGAGCTGAGATTCCTGCTGCCAGCTCGGCCGAGGCCTTGGCCACGTCCCATGTGGGTGCCAGGCCTGGGGCCCGGGGCTGAGGGGGCTGGAGGGGGCCCCAGCCAGGTTTCTTTTCAAACAGCAGCAGTGGGAGGGGATCTTTTTTTTAAAGGCCCCCATGTGAATATGCAGTGACCGGAGGGGATGCACGGTGGCCCTGCTGGCGACACGGATGCATCCCACGCGTGTCGAGCAGGAGAGGGGAGGCAGCAGGCTCACCTCTGGTGGGATTGCACGTGCTGGTGGGGCTGGGTGGCCCTGGGGGCGGGGGCCAGACGCGTCCCCGGAGTCTGCCCGTGTGGGTTCTGGCCCCGGCGGTCCCGGTGATTCCTCAGTGGGGACACTTTGTGGATTTGTGCAGGTTTCCAGAATGCACGTCCAGTTCTTAAAAAAAAAA